>JAOQMS010004981.1:0-17256 GCA_027563885.1 Erythroxylum longipes
TTTAGCTCAATTAATCACAATTACAAACCGGGAAAATGTCATGCATGCATGTACATTCATTTCATGTGCAAAAATTTCACTATTTATTATTCATGTGCATATATGAATGCATGGATATGTCAAAAACACTTTAAAATACTCCTAACCCATTCAATTTACCAAAATGACCAAAATGCCCTTCCCATAAGTGAGGGGATGTTACATCAATAACTAAATATGAGTTACAATGATATTCGACTTCCTACTCAATGCATCTACAACTATATTATCTTTCACTGGACGTCAATTGTACAGTCATAATCCTTTAACAACTCAATCCATCTTCTCTTTCTCATGTTCAACTCCTTCTAACTCAACAGATTTCTCAAGCTCTTATGATCAGTGTATATTTGGAATCTCTCTCCATATAAATAATGCCTCCATATCTTTAGAGGAAAGACTACTGCTGTAAGCTCTAAATCACGTACTAGATAGTTCATCTCGTGAGACCTTAATTGTCTCGATGCATAGGCTATTACCTTGCCATACTCCATCAACACACATCCCAATCCTTGATGCGAAGCATCACTGTAGACTACATAACCACCAGTTCCTAATGGAATAGTCAACACCAGCGCTGTAGTCAACTGATGTTTCAGTTCTTCAAAACTTCTCTAACACTGATCATTCTATTTGAAGACCACATTCTTCCTCAAAAGTTTAATAAGAGGGGCTGAGATCAAAGAAAACTCCTCGATAAGCCTCTAGTAATATCTGGCTGATCCTAAGAAATTTTGAATTTCAGACACATTCTTCAGAGCCTCCCATTTCATTACTGCCTCTATCATCATTGGATCCACTTGAATACCTTGTCCATTTACTATATGACCCAAAAACACTACTTGAATTAGCCAAAACTCACATTTACTGAATTTGGCATATAGTTGTTTCTCCCTCATAATTTGTAGTATCACCCTTAAGTGCTCAGCATCCTCTTCTTTGCTCTTTGAATATACCAAAATTTCATCAATAAACACTATTGCAAAGCGATCCAGGTAGGGCCAAAACACCTTATTCATCAATGCCATAAATGTAGCTAGGTATTAGTCAACTCAAACAGTATTACTAAAAACTCATAATGTCCATACCTGCTCCTAAAAGCACTCTTTGGTACATAAACCTCTGCTATCTTCAGTTGATAATACCTAGACCTCAAATCCAACTTAGTGAACACCTAAGCTCCCAGTAACTGAGCAAACAAATCATTAATTCCAGGCAACGGGTGCTTGTTCTTCACTGTGACACAATTCAGTTGCTGATAATCGATGCACAGTCTCAACGTTCCATCCTTGTTCTTCACAAATAAACTGGAGTTCCCTAGGGTGAAACATTGGGTCTAATAAATACTTTATCTAGCAACTCTTGTAACTGATTCTTCAACTCCTTTAGTTCCACAGGTGCCATCCTATATGGGGGAATAGATATAGGAGAAGCACCTGGACCTAGATCAATTGTGAACTCTGTTTCTCGATCTGGAGGTAAGCCATGTAACTTTACGGGAAACACATCTAGGAATTCCCTAACAACAGGAATGTCCTACATATCCTGATCAGTTTGGGTATCAAGGACGTAGGCCAAACAAGCCTCACATCCTCCTTGCATCAACCTCAAAGCACTCACAAATGAAATCAGCCTAGCTGGCGTTACTTGGCTAATCCCTCTGAACACTGCTCGACTGATTAGGAGATTCAAACATTACCTCCTTATTATAACAATTCATGATGGCCCTATGAGCAGTGAGCCAATCCATACTTAGGATAATATTGATTTCCTTTAGTGATAACACAATCAAGTCTACCTCCAACTCTGCCTGATCAATTCGAATCAAACACCTCTTACAGACTTCCCCTATCACAATGGTACCATCCATCGGTGTACTTACCTCTAATCCACATCTCAATAACTCTCTATCGCAATGCAACCTAGATTCCATATATGGTGTGATAAAGTAATGCATAAATCCAGGATCTAGTAATGTAAAAGCAAAAATAAATATTAGTAACACATCTGCAACGACATCTAGAGAGTCTTAAGCCTCTTGTCTTATCATGGAATATACACGGGCCTGAGATTGCGTTTGATTGCTCCGCACCTCAGCCCTACCAGAAGCACTCCCAGAAATCATTCTACCTCTACTAGGGCCTCTCTATCTAGACCCACTGGCTCAGCTTTGCTAAACCTTAGTTTCTCACCACATTTCCACTCCTACCAGACTGTGCTCCAAACACAACAAAACAATCCCTGATCTGATGATCAAATAAGCAGCATCGAAGGTGGGCTCCTGTCAACTTCCAGCATTCACCACTGTGCTTCTTCCCACAATGCTCACAAGTCGACAATTGACCCCATATTGCACCTCTGCTATTGCCAGATTGAACAAAACTACCCCTCTATCTGAACCCCGATTGTTTTGATCCAGTTGGTGGTCTGAAAGCTTAGTTCTGACGTTTGCTGAACCTCTTGCCAAAACTGCCCTAAGATTCACTAGGGTCTTCTGTCTAGACTCTGATCTATACTCAAATTGACTATCCTTCAACAACTGTTCAATGCGAATCGAGGAAGCTTGTAGTTTCCTAAAACTGCCCAAGTTAGAAATGGCTAACCTCGTCAGAATCTCCATGTTCATTCCATCTTCAAATCTCCTGCACTTGTCTTCCTCAATAGGAATCAAGGAAATATCTCATCAACTCATTGAACTTAACCTTATACTCTACCATAGACAAACTGCCCTGCTTCAGATCCATAAATTCCTTCATCTTTCTATCCATGTAGATTTTGGGCATATAATTATCCTTGAAGACCCTCAGGAAGTCATCCTATCTCAAATAACAAGGCTTGATAGTATTGCTTGGAATAGTTTTCCACCACTTGTAGGTTGGGCCTTTCAATAGAGAAAAAACGTAGTCGAACCTCTCGTCCAACTCATAATCCGTCTGGTTAAAGACTCTCTCTATTCTATCTAGCCATCCCTTAGCTTCTACAGGGTCTGTACTTCTATAGAAGTCCACAATCCCCTACATTCCAAGTTTATCGTACCTCCTTTCCCTTCTCTCAGGAATTCTTGGAGGCATTCCCCCAAGTCGAGACATAGATAACTCTCTACTGGCTCTTTCTGATCTTAGGTCAGCTGATTGTTTCGCTTGATCACCTATGGTAGATGGCTTATAATAAACAATAATTTCAATTACCATTTGAAACTATCACAATATTTCATGCCTAACATTCTTATATATCCCTAAGGATGCCAACCATGCTCTGATACCACCAACTGTAACACCCCACTCCTATCTGACACATATCCGTACACCCTTCGGACGAACATGCACATGCCCCAAAAAAATGGCATGCTAACTATTTCACTTTTATTACATCACATGGAATTATAATTAAAATCCTAAATAACACAATCAAATCAAAATTTTCCTCATTTCAATTCATAAACCATAAAAAATGTCAAATGGTAGTAGAAATTATTGATAAGTGACATTAAGAGATATTTACATGTGACATTGCAAAATTGGGTGACAATTGAATTAGAATTTGGGAGACATTAGTTAGCTTAAGAAATTGGTTTATTAAATTGGTTATTTAAGTGGTAAGTGTCGAAATTAGTTAGCTTAAGAAATTGATTTATTAAATTGGTTATTTAAGTGGTAAGTGTCAAGACATATGTCACGACATTCACCAAGCAATTGTTAACTTGCTTTTCACGATACTTACCTAATTAAAAGACTATCTCATGGTCTTTCATCATTATTTTGTTACGTGCTTTTTTCCTTTTCTTCTTCTTCTTTCTTTTCTCTCATTCATGACACACTCACCTAACCCACACAACCTTGAGTTTTGCCAAAGTACTTCACCTTGCACTCCAAAGATTTCATTGTTTTCTTCAATGTCACTAAAAGACCTAACCCTACAATCTTTTTTCTCCCTACAATGGTGATGATTGTGTGGTTCAAGGAAAGCTAAGGTTAAGTGAGATTTTTAAGATCTTGAAGTAAACAAGTGAGTATAAAGTGTTACTCTTCCTTATTTGTTGAATGAAACATGTTTTGATGATAGTTAAAAGTTAAATGATCATAAAATGAGGATGTGTATATGCTGAAACGTGAATGAGATATATGGGTAGGTTCATGTCTTTATTTTACATATATGATGATCAATATGTCATAAGTTGTTGTTGAGATGATTTAAGTTAGAATGATCATTGAAATGATGTAGAAATTGTGCAGAAATTTGATAGATGAATGGATGGTTTTTACGTTCTATTTTTGGTGTTAACGATAAATTATAGAATATGATTTGTTTGTGATTGATATTGAGCTAAAATGGAAGTAGTAATGAAGAGGAACTAATAAGGACATGAGTCAGAAGTGATAGACTAAGCAAAAGAGATGAACTACGATGAAAATGAAGTTAAATGTGTGCTAGAATATTTTAAATGGAGTGTTTTCACTAAACATGCATCTGTATTTTTGCCATATATTAATCTATAAATATCCAAATGGGATCATTTTTAGTTAAGATTAAAATAGAGACATATGGATACAATTTTCATGAAGGAATTGAATTTGAATCCTATCTCTAAGAGTTTTGAAATTTGACTTGAAGTTGAGTACTGGGTGTTGTGCAATTTGAGGGTAGTCTTTAGTATTTTGGGTATAACATATCATACTGAACCAAGCTGCATAAATTATATGTCATTAGAAACTTAAAAAATATAGTAACATTTTTTAGAAGAATTTGTTGCCTAAATACCTAATTTTCTAGGTCATAAAGATCATACAAAACAGACCTGAAAATAAAGTTGGAAAAGCTGGAAAATGGGAATGACTTTTACATGAAATATGTTTCTTTTATATGATGTTTGAGACAACAATTGATAAGATACTTTCCTATGATGAATTTAGGCTTGAATGAATCTTGAAATGAACATAGTATGATGCTTGAATACGTGATTAAATGTGTGATTTCTTAGGGTGATAATTGAGGTTATAACTAAGGAAATAGATTGAGATTAATAGGATTAAGTAAATGGATAGATTTTGGGTCAAGAAATATAACTTTCACTGCGGATGTCAGATTAAGGTCATTTAAGTATGCTTTTAAATAGGACTCCTAGTTCTACAAATTCTGTGAAGACTCTGAGGAGAGATTTTGCTATCTAAAAGGTCAAAATGTCACATTTCTGTAAGTGTCCAGTGAATGTTCGCCCAGCAGACATGATGTCCCTCCAAACGGACATAAGTAGAGCTGGAAAGCTAGAAAAATCAAGAATGTCCACCCAGAAGACATGAAGTCCACCTAATGGACATGTACTAGCCATTTGGACTGAAATTTCTCTGAAAGACAGTATATATAGGTATATGTCCACCCTACGGACATAAGGTCCACCTAACGGACATAGATTTGATGAAATTGTGAGAATGACAATGTGAAATGACTGAAAGTGATCTTATGAATGCTAATGAGATTCAAAGGAGATGAATGATGAGTATTAAGTAAAGATGAATGAGAAATTGGATATTATTTGATCTTATAATTCTAGAATAGCTTTAGTGAATGAATGAGTGATGAACTTAAAATAATCTTATAAAATTGAGGTGTAAACCTAAGTTCAAATTAGGCATATATAGGTTATGAAGGATAAATGATCATGAGATGTGAATTAAGGAAATGTACCCGAAATAGTCAATATGAGTATGCATTATACATTAAACATATACATATGTGTATAATTGAAAGTTTATGTGATTGTGCAATTAGTAATGCGTGTACAATGTGTGTATTGCATGATGTTAATAAACAGAGTTGAAAGTCAGCCAGACATTTCTGGATCATAGAAGCTAATGCTAATTTGGAACGTACTGTAAGTTGACCTAGATGGTCTCACTTTCATTGTTTATTCTATTTTAAAATTCTGTATTGAATTATGTGATGTGAATGTGTTGATTCTGGACAATAAATGTCGGAGGCGTTTGATGCATGTAAAAATCATTGGAAGTGCTCCTTGAATGTGAATTTGACTGAATAAGTGATTATCAACTTAAATGTTGAATGCCAGACCAAGGTCTAATGATAAATGTGAATAAGAATGTGAATGTGAACGTGAACGTGAGCGTGAACGTGAATGTGAAAGTGTAAAATTGAATACAATTGATTGATTGAATCCATGTGATGCATTTCATTACATGAATGTATGACAATATAAAGGTTGTTATGACCAAAGTAGCCACCGAAAAAGAGCTTAAAGCTTAGAAAGTGAAAAAGAACTTAAAGCTCAGAATGTGGTAAGAGCCTCTGGCTCACTATGTAAAATGAGCCCTGTATCCCCAACGGATAAGGGACAGTTATTCATGAGACTGGTATCTATAATAGATACGGGACAGTTACAGGCACTCGGTCACAATAATAACAATTGGAAGAGAGTCTCATGAGCATCGTATATATAATTGATATGTATGACCTAAATGATTAAATTAAATAGTTTGCATGATTTCTGAATGTGAAATATGAATTAAGCAAATATTAAGTGTAAGTGATTCAATATGTTGCTTAGTGAAATGGTGTGAACTACGTGATTACATGAATTGATATGTTATATGAATTGACTGAGCCATCGAGGATGGTCCACTCAATGAGTTCACAAAACTCACCCTAAATTTTGCAATATATTTTTCAGGCTCAAAGGAGACACCCAGTTAGACTAACTAGGGTATAACCATTGCATTTGAGTAAGAGATAGAGGTTAGGATCAGTTGGCGTCTGCATATATTTTCTGTAAATTTAGTATTAAATATTGTATTCTGCAAGCTTCCTTTATTGTATAAATGAATTATGTTTGTAATAACAGTTATGACCAAATACATTTTGTGTTTGTAATGGGCCCAAAAGATTATTGAAATTCTGAAAATGTGTTTAATGTTTGATCAAATGTGAGTTTGTAATGACAATTGTAATTGGTCATGTTTTAAATAAAATGGGACGAAAAGATTATGAGTTTTTCTAAAAATGTATGTGCTGCGTTAAAAGTTTTTATGGTTATGATTGACTGACTATCATAGTACACCACCCTTGTAGATTGTATTCTCGAATACCGTTGGTGTGTTCGGGAATATCCCCTATGAGATTGGGGTGCTACAGTTGGCAGGGTCGCTGAGCACCTTCCCTAAGAAACACAGTTTATTGGCATGCTCTCTAGCTACTTTAGTAGGAAAACATCCAATTGTCACAATCATTTGGCACCTTCAGTGTGAAGAATTGCCCGTCGGCACACCTTCAGTGGGCAAAACAAGCCATTGGCACACCTTCATTAGGCAAAACAACCCATTGGCTTACTTTTGGTGAGCTAAACAACCTATTGACATGGTACCTAGGCAACTTTAGTGGGCAAAATAGCTTGTCGAAATAGTCGCCAGCCACTTTCGATGGGAAAAACTGCCTATTGCCACGCCTTCTGTGGGTAAAACATCCTATTAACATGGTCATTGGGCACCTTTAATGAGAAAATAGCCCGTTGGCAAAGTTGGTGGATGCCTTTGGTAAGAAAAACTGCACGTTGGCATACCTTCGATTGGTAAAACAAACCGTTGGCACGATCGCTGGGCACCTTCAGTGAGAAAACAACTTGTTGGCATAGTCACTGGGCACCTTTGGTGAGAAAACAACATATTAACAAAGTCGTCGGACACCTTCGGTAGGAAAAACTACATATTGGAATACCTCCGCTGGGCAAAACAACTCGTTCGTACAATAGCTGGGCACCTTTGGTGGAAAAAATAGCCTATTGGCAAAACTTTGGTGGGCAAAACAAACTGTTGGCTAGATCGCTTGAAACCTTCAATCAGAAAAAGAGTCTGTTTCCATGGTCACTAGGCACCTTCAGTGGGTAAAATGGCCCATTGGCATGGTCGCTAGGCACCTATTGTAGGGAAAACAACTCCTTGGCATGGTTGTTGAGCAACTTTGGCAAGTAAAACAACCCATTTGCATCTTAAGTTGGAAAAACACCCCCTTTGTATGGTTGTTGGGCTCCTTCAGTAGACAAAACAACCTATTGGTAAGGTCATTAGTCACCATTAGTGGGAAAAATAGCCCGTTGGTATGCTTGTTAGGCACCTTTAGCAAGTGAAACAGCCTATTGGTATGGTCACCAGGCACCTTTGGTGTGAAAAACAACCTATTAGCACATTTTTGGTAGGCAAAATAACATATTGGCTCAGTCACTGGGCACCTTTCCTAAGAAAACAGAATGTTGGCACAGTCACTAGGCACCTTCGGTGGAAAAAACAACCTATTGGCATACCTTTGGTGAAGAAAACAACTCGTTGGCACACCTTCAGTGCCCAAACAACCTGTTGGAATGGTCGTTAGACACCTTCGGTGGGCAGAATAGCTTGTTGGGACAATTTCTTTGCACCTTCGATGGGAAAAAATGCCTATTGGCACAACTTCAGTGGGCAAAACAACCTATCCGCTTACCTTTGTTAGGCTAAACACCCTGTTGGCATGGTACCTAGGCAATGTTGCTCAGCAAAATAGCTTGTTGGCATAGTCGTGAGCCTCCTTTAGTAGGAAAGCTACCCTTTACCACACCTTCAGTGGACAAAATAGCCCATTGACATAATCATCAGGAACCTTCGGCAGGGAAAACAACTCATTGGCACACCTTCGATAGAAAAGCTTATTATCATGGTTGTTGGGCACCTTCAATAGGCAAAACAACCCTTGGCATGATCGCTAGGCACCTTTGGTGGGAAAAACATCCTGTTGGCACACTTTCAATGGGTAAAACAACCAGTTAGAAAGGTCATTGGGCACCTTTGGTGAGTAAACAACTTATTGGCGCAGTCGTTAGGCACCTTCGACAAGAAAACAACCCATTTGTACACCTTTGGTGAGAAAAGCAAACCTTTGGCATAGTTACTGGGCACCTTTAGTGGGCAAAACAACTTGTTAGCATGGTTGTTGGGCACTTTTGATTGGTAAAGCAACTCGTTGGCACACCTTCGATGGGAAAAAGCCCATTGAGACATTTGATGGGCACCTTCGGTGGGAAAAATAACCCGTTGGCTCACCTTTGATGGGCAAACAAACCTGTTGGCACCGTCGCTAACCACCTTCAATGAGAAATTAGCCCATTGATACAGTCAGTGGCCTGCTTTGGTGGTAAAAATAACCTTTTGGTAGGGTTGCAGGATAACTTTAATGGGCAAAACAACCCTTTGGAATGGTTGTTGGGCTCCTTTAGTGGGCAAAACATCCCATTGGTAAGGTCGTTGGGCATCTTTGGTGGGAAAATAGCCCATTGGTCTGGTCGTTAGGCACCTTTAGCAATTGAAACAGCCTATTGGCATGCTCGACAGGAACCTTTGGTGTGAAAAACAACTCGTTGGCATTGTCACTGAGCACCTTCCCTAAGAAAATAGTCCATTGGCATGCTCACTAGGCTACTTCGATAGGAAAACATCCCGTTAGCACAATTGCTTGGCACCTTCGATGTGAAGAACTACTCGTTGGCACACCTTTAGTGGGCAAAACAAGCCATTGGCACACCTTCATTGAGCAAAACAACCCATTGGCTTACCTTTGGTGGGCTAAACAACCTATTGGCATGGTACCTGGACAACTTCAATGGGCAAAATAGCTTGTTAGAGCAGTCGCTAACCACCTTAGATGGGAAAAATTACCCATCATCACAACTTTGGTGGGAAAAACAACCTATTGACATGGTCGTTGGACACCTTCAGTGAGAAAACAGCCTGTTGGCAAAGTTGGTGGACACCTTCAGTGAGAAAAACTGCACATTGGCAAACCTTCAATCGGTAAAACAAACCGTTGGCACAGTCACTAGGCACCTTCAGTGAGAAAACAACTCATTGGCATGGTCACTAGGTACCTTCGGTGAGAAAACAGTATGTTGGCAAAGTCATTGGAACACTGTCGGTGTGAAAAACTGCATATTGGAACACCTTCACTGGGCAAAACAACTCTTTGGTACAGTCGCTTGGCACCTTTGGTGGGAAAAATAGCCCATTGGCACACATTTTGTGGGCAAAATAGACTGTTGGCAAGATCGCTTGCAACCTACAATCAGAAAAAGATTCCATTGCTAAGGTCACTGGGCACCTTCAGCGGGTACCTATGTTAAGGAAAACAACTCCTTGGCATGGTTGCTGGGCAACTTTGGCATGTAAAACAACCCATTTGCATATTTGGTAGGAAAAATAACCCTTCCTTATGGTCGTTGGGCTCTTTCAGTAGAAAAAAACCCATTGATAAGGTCGTTGGGCACCTTTAGTGGGAAAAATAGCCTGTTGGTATGCTCGTTAGGCACCTTCAGCAAGTGAAACAGCCTATTGGCAAGGTCTTTGTGAAAAACAACTTGTTGGCACATCTTTGGTAGGCAAAATAGCCTATTATCTCGGTCGTTGGGCACCTTCCCTGAGAAAACTGAATGTTGGCACGGTCACTGGGCTCCTTAGGTAGGAAAAACAACTTGTTTGCAAGGTCGCTGGGCACCTTCGGTGGGAAAAACAACCTGTTGTCATACCTTTGGTGGGAAAAGCAACTTGTTGGCACACCTTCGATTCCCAAACAACCTGTTGCAATGGTCCCTAAGCACCTTTAGTAGGTAAAACAACCCATTGGGATGATTGCTTTGCACCTTCGGTGGGAAAAAGGCCCGTTGGCATAGCTTCAATGGGCAAAACAACCTATTGGCTCACCTTTGATAGGCTAAGCACCCTATTGGTATGATACCTAGGCAATGTTGCTCAGCAAAATAGCCTGTTGTCATAGTCACGAGCCATCTTTGGTATGAAAAACTGCCCTTCGCCACACCTTCTGTAGACACAGTAGCCTGTTGATATAATCATCAGGCACCTTCGGTGGGGAAAACAACTCATTGGCATACCTTCGGAGAAAAAGACTGTTGACATGGCCACTGGGCACCTTTAATAGGCAAAACAACCCAATGGAATGATAACTGGGCACTTTGGTGGGGAAAACAGCTCGTTGACACACCTTTGATGGGTAAAACAACTAGTTAGCAAGATCATTGGGCACCTTTGGTGAAAAAACAACCCGTTGGCACACCTTTGGTGAGCAAAACTAACCACTAGCATAGTTTCCGGGCACCTTTAGTGGGCAAAACAACATGTTGACACATTTGTTGGGCACCTTTGATTGGTAAAGCAACTCGGTGGCATGCCTTTGATAGGCAAAACAACCCGTTGAGACATTTGATGGGCACCTTTGGTGGGAAAAACAACCCATTAGCATACCTTCGATTTGCGAAATAGCCTATTGGCATGGTCGTTGGGCATCTTGGGTGGGAAAACAACCTGTTGGCATGGTCGTTTCCTACCTTCAGTGGGCAAAACAATCTGTTGACATATTTGCTTAGAATCTTTGGTGTGGAAAACAGCCCATTGCCACAAATTTGATGAGAAAATAACATATTGGAACACCTTCAGTGGTTAAAACAGTCCATTGGTATGGTCGCTTGGCACCTTCGATGGGTGGTAAGAACAGGCCTTTGTCATGGTCGCTTGGCACCTTTTGTGGGAAAAACAACTCATTAGCACACCTTCGGTTGAAGAAACATCCCATTAACACAACTTCGATAAGAAAAAAGCTAATTGACACAGTTGTTGGGCACCTTCAGTGGGAAAAACACTTTCATTGTTGAGCACCTTTATTGAGAAAATAGCATGTTGGCCTTGTTGCTGGGTACTTTTGGTAGGCAAAACAACCCGTTGGCATGATCGCTTGCTACCTTTGATGCTCAAAACAGCTTGTTGACACATTAGATTGGTATCTTTTGTAGGGAAAATAGCCTGTTGGCATAAATTTGGTGAGAAAACAACACATTGAGATACATTCAGTGGGCAAAACAACCCATTGGCAAGGTCGTTGGGTACCTTTGGTAGGGAAAACAACCCTTTAACATAGTCACTAGGCACCTTTGGTGGGAAAAATTATTATAGTAGTGCTATAAAGGCAATCACCTTTAGTACTTTTGTACAAACTTTATTTTGATTAATAAAGAGAAAGGCAATATTTCATTAATTTCATATTCGTTTATTTATGAATTGATGTCAGTCTTAAATTGAATTAATGAAGTCCATGATACAAAATATAGCATGAACGAAATCATGTTGAGATCATGATAATTAGATTCCTATCATGTGCAACTATATTAGTATCTAAATTATCCCTAGTTATAGGATTAATAAGACAGGACATTATAAATCTAGATTGACTAGGACATGTTATACTCTTTGATTTGATCAGGCAGTGGATCTCACAAATTGTAAGCATGAGATGTCTAGAGTTAACATGTGGATGCTTACTAAAAGTAGTAAGTACATCGGATGACCCCCTATGAGATTATCATATGGATGATCTATTAAATGTCAATGATTAATCTCATCATAACAATGGTGCAAATATCCTTATACTTGAGGTACTCAAGGATATCCTAGATACTGATCCTATGCTTTGACGTCATTCCTTGTTGGCACAAGACGAGGTCACTCATAAGGTGGTGATTGGTTAAAGCTATTGGTATTCTAAGGTTATTAGGTAGCCAATAAAGGATTCACCACTCCTGATAGAATGAGATGATGCCCACGACCTCTTGTCGGGGTCATTACTCAGATTAAAAGTAAATTCAAGTGCCCAAAATAACTAGGAACCTAAGGGTCACACACATAAAAGATCGGATGAAAAACAAAGTGTACATGCCTATAATTGAAGTAGGCCACACCGAAGGCACAACAAATGATGTATAAGTGAGTTCTTCACTTATGTACATATGAACTAACAAGTTAAAAATACACTCAAGTGAGAGGATATCGAGTCCAGAAGTGTTCTCAAGTTAGATAGAAGTGGTCTTGAGTCTTGTTTATGAAACTTATACAATTGTTGCATGAATCTAATTGTATGCAATATAATCTTGATCTATCTCTCCATTTAAGCATGTACTTAAACTCATCTTCTTTGATGCTCTAAGCACCTTTACACACTGCTTTTTCTTCATCATTACGTGTTCTTGAGTGATCAAAGAAGGTGTTTGGTGTTTGCTACAACCCAAACCAAGAGACGATTAAAGAAAAGAGGTGTATTATCAAAGGTACATGTGACAAATTTTCATATTC
The DNA here is from genome assembly GCA_027563885.1 of Erythroxylum longipes. Classification (NCBI taxonomy): domain Eukaryota; kingdom Viridiplantae; phylum Streptophyta; class Magnoliopsida; order Malpighiales; family Erythroxylaceae; genus Erythroxylum; species Erythroxylum longipes. The sequence goes on from JAOQMS010004981.1 coordinate 13,203, forward strand.
TTATAATCTATATATGCATGCATCCAAGATTCTAGATTTTTGGGGATGTCGTGGGGTAGGAATCCAAAACTTCTATAGCCTTTTTGTGTATGTGATGCACGAATCCATGGTTTCCCCATACTAGTATCAGAGCCAGTTTATGCATGTATTAGATGATGCATTGAACATGTGCAAACTGTTTGCTGGGTTATGACTGACATGCATGCTGATTTGGAAAATTTCATATAAATTGTAGGAACTTTTTTTAATGATTTTTTTCACATAAATGTTTATAAGGTGTTATATTATGTTTCTATCAAAGTAAATTTCAATTGAATGTCATTTGCTATTTTTTTCAAAGTAATATCCAGTTTGTTCATATGTTAGTGTCTGGGAATTTCTGGAAAAACTAAATAACTATGTTGACTTTCAAAATTTCTTATAATTTTAGAAATTTCTTTAGATTTTCTTTCATAGAAATGTTTATAAGGTCTTATATTATTTTTTTCAAAGGAAATTTCAATTGAATGTCATTTTCTATTTGATGAGGAATTTAGTTTAATCTTGAGATGTATGAAGTTCTGGGAAATTCTGGAAATCTAATGAACATGCATCCTTGTAAATTCCATATTAATTTTTATAAATTTTTTTAATGAATTTCTTACATGGACATGTAAGATAAGAAGTTGCCACATGTATGAGATGTATGAAACTTGTTGTTAAAGTGATTATCTTATGTATGCATGATGTAGAGAATGACTAGTGTTAGAAGTAATATGACAAGTTTCATAGACATGTGATGTGCTGGCTAATTCCACTAAGTTAATAAATAATTCCTAGGAATTAGTTTCTGAAATTTTTTATTAGGCACATTTATAAGGTGTATAAGACTTTAGAATTTTTTTAGAATTAATTGAATTTGATTCAATTAATAAATCAAGTCAAAGTCAACATTGGTCAACTTTTTGAAAGTTGATGGAGTTGACTTGTTTAATGACTTATATGTATGTTTTTTCGGTTATAATACCTTGAAGTTTTCTATGAGATAAAAAATGCGTTATTTTGATGCTAGTAGTATGTTAAATGCATATCGAAAGTAGGGGTCCAGAAAATTTCTGGACATTGAATCGGTCTCTTTTATGTTAAGTAGGTCAACTTATTTATCATGATAATTTTGGTTGCAAATATATTTTTAGCTTGTGCCAAAATTTTCTTGATAAATTTAAGATGACCTAAGGATGCTTTAGATAAATAATTAATGTTTGGGAATTTTGGAAGCCCAAGGAATTAATATAGAATTAGTCTAAGTAAATCATAACATTTCTAATGTGACTAGAAAAAGGAATGTGTGCTAGAATTAAAATGTTTAATTTGGACATCAAAATAATTGAAATTTAGGGTTCCTAATCGAATCATATTTAAAATTCGAATTAGACAAGACTAACATTAGTACCCGATTCGATCCAAGAGTTGAATTGAATCACAAACTTTTAACGCATAGTCAAGTTATAGCCTATTCATGAACACACCGACGATATTCGAGAACATACTCTACGAGGGAGACATGCTAGAACAGTCAAACAAACAAACTCATTGTAAATTTGTCACACATCACATGCAAATTTAGAAAACCAGTAAACCTTTTTGGTCCATTTTATTCAAAAACAAATTCAATCGCAAGTGTTACAAATAATTAATACATCGTCATATATTCCTGTAATCATCTAGGCCCAATACAAAACGTTTCTAGTAATACAGTCATTACACTTTTCAATTCACATAAATGTTGTACAATATTTATGGAACAGGTTCTTTAAGACAAAAATAACCGAAAACACATGCAGATGCCAACTGATCCCAACCCCCAACTCTTACTCGAAAGCAATGATTAGACTCCAGTTGGTTTAACTAGGTGTCTCCTCTGAGCCTAAAAGATATGATGCAAATTGGGGTGAGTTTTGTCAACTCAGTTGAGTAACCATCCTCGATGCTTCACTCTTGTCATGCAACACAACAATTCATATTATCACATAATTCACATCATCTAAATTTTCATCATGTAATATCAGGAAACTCTTTGTTCACATATAACACATTTCAGAATCCATACAATTCATCATTCCATTGCAATTATGTAGATTAGAATCATTGATAATCAATCACACATATCATACAATAAAATTCCTCAGAACATTTCAATCATTACATTATTCATATTTTATGTATATGCAATGCTTATGAGACTCAAATTCATTTAATTACGTTGTTGTGACCGAGTGCCTTTTTCACTGTCCCATATCTATTGTGGATACCGAGCTTTATCATACTATCTCTTATCTGTTGGGGGTACAGGGCTCTTTATACACATTAAGCCATAGGCTCTTACCACAAATGTCTGAGCTTTAAACTCTTTTTCACTGACGACTCCGGTCATAACTGCCTTTATATTTCATGCATTCATGTAATGAAATGCACCGTGCGTATTCATTTTGTCACATTCGCATTCTTTCTCATTCACATTTGTCATCAGACTTTAAGTCCAACATTTAACATAATAGTTGAGAATCATTTATTCAATCACATTCACATTCAAGTAGCACTTCTAATGTTATAATCATGAGTGAAAATGCCTCAAACATTGAATGTCGAGAATTCAATACATACACATCACATTAATTTAGTACACAATTTAACAAACAATTAAGGTGCAACCATCTTAGGTTACTTACTATTGCTTCTTTCAGCTTATTGCCTTCAAGTCTCGACAATGTCTGGAAGCAGTCGCTCAATGTGTTCTTCTATAAAAATGCAATCATATACAAAATTTACACATTTAGATAGATAGTCAATCATAAGCACATTCATAAATGTATCATGCATTATGCATTTACAATGATAACTTTTCGGGTGTGTTTCCTTAATATACTTTATAAGCAATTACAACACCTTTCAAACGTTCTTTAATCTCTAATACTCTTTACTCACTTTAATCCCCTCATTCAATATCAACTACATTCATTTAAGTTCCCATTTAAACCTACAAACTTTATATAGTAACATCCTTACTTGAATTAGGTTGCAAAACATCTAAACAAACACACTTGATATTGCCTTATGGTCACTACAAGAAAATCACGTAATAGCGTCGGAATATTTTAGATGGAAATTAGTCCGTCGCAACTTACCGACGGAAAGTAAATATTCCGCCGGAAAATACAGTGATTTACCGACGAAAAATACATCCGTCGAAAATACTGTAGGAAAAACTTTCCCGCAAAATCTCTGACGGAAAATAGTGACGCCAAAAGTCACGGCGACGGGAAAAAATACAGGAATCGTTCCTGAAATTTAATTGCTTCGTCGATTTACCAACGAAAAATCTACCATTGGTACTTAGCTTTCATTTACCAATGGACGTACAATCTGTCGCCATATCTTGAAGCAATTTACCGACGGACAGGCATTTCCGTCGGGAAATTGTTTACAGATGTCGTCGTGTCGATAAAGACGAGACGATACACCGACGGTATAAAGTTTCCGTCAGTAACTGTCGGCATCTTCGTCCACCATTCGTTGAGATAACCCTAGTATACTGACGGAATGTCTGATGTCTGTCGGTAACTGTTTTCATGAACAAAGATTAACGACGGCAATATTATTTCGTCGGTACAATTGCCGACAGTTACCGACGGAATGTCGTCTTGCCGTCGGTAACTGTCGGTAGGGAAACCTAGTTTACTGACGGAATTATTGTTCCGTCGATATTTGAGTTTCCACCGTAATAAAAATGTCGCGCTTTTACTGACGGAATGGTCTTGTCCGTCGGTAACTGTCGGCGGACGCGTCCTCTGGAAACCTATATTACCGACGGAATGTTGTGTTCTGTCGGTAATCCAGCGCCTATAAGTCGCGCGCCGACCCCCTCCCCTCCCCTCGCGCCTTCATTTCTCTTCTTTCCTTATGGTCCAGAGTTTTCCGACTCCTTCTCTCGCGTTTTTCGATCGTGTTTCGATTATTGTCTTACTCATCGTGCGTTGTTTGAGGTAAACTCTCTTATAAGTGTATTATTTTACAA
>JAOQMS010005001.1:0-17251 GCA_027563885.1 Erythroxylum longipes
AATTGCATATATATGGTCAGACAAACGAATAGGTCATGCCAGATTTGCAGTAGAACATAGAAAAGTTAGGCTTACTATAGGTCTTGGTGGCATTAAGCCTACCCATTCCCTAGTGCCAACACGGCCTGGAAAGCGGGTCGTGTCAGTGTTTGACATGTCAACAAGTTAAAGCTGAACATCAGGCTCCATTTAGTTTGTTACATCTTATTTCTATTCCTCAATGGAAATGGGATAACATTACAATAGATTTTGTCACTGGACTTCCTCTTACCCAGAGGAAGCATGATGCTGTATGGATGATTGTGGATAAGTTCACCAAGTCTACTCATTTTCTGCCTGTTCTTCCTAATTATTCTTTGGATAAACTTGTGGGCTTATATGTGAATGAAATAGTGAGACTGCACGGAGTACCAATATTTATTATTTCTGATCATGATCCTCGATTTACTTCGAGATTTTGGAAAAGTCTGTAAAAGGCTTTAGGTACTCAAGTTAAGTTGAGTACTGCTTCCATCCCTAAACAGATGGACAATCTAAACGAGTTATCTAGATATTAGAAGATATGTTTCGGGATTGTGTGTTAGAGTTTCCAAGAAGTTTAGATAATTATCTTGCTTTAATGGAGTTTGCTTACAACAATAGTTATCAAACTAGCATTGGCATGGCACCTTATGAAGCATTGTATGGTAGAAGGTGCAGATCTATGGTGTGTTGGATTAAATTGAGTGAAAATAAGATGATCGGGCCTGATATTGTGAAAGATACTGAAGAAAAAGTTCAAGTTATTCAACATAGGTTGAAAGCTACCAATAATAGACAAAAGTCCTATGCTGATCTGAAAAGGATGGATATTGACTATCAAGCAGGTGATAACGTGTTCTTGAAAGTGTAAATATGGAAGAATATGCTTTAGTTTGGTAAGAAAGGTAAGCTCGGTCTGTGATATATTGGTCTATAAGAGATTCTTAAGAGAATCGTACCAGTAGCTTATTAATTACCTCTTCCCGAAGAATTAACCAAGTTACATGATGTATTTCATGTTTCTATGTTGAGAAGATATCGGTCTGATGATACACATAAGATTCCTGTGCAAGAAATTCAAGTACATCCTAATTTGTTTTATAAAGAAAGGCCTGTGTCTATGTTAGCTAGAGAAGTTAGACAACTCAAGAACAAGCAAATATCTTTGGTGAAAGTACTCTGGTAACACCATGGACTTGAAGAAGCAACATGGGAACCAGAAGAGACGATGAGAGCTCAGTATCCTCAACTATTTTAATCAAGTATGAATTTTGAGAATGAAATTCTTTTAAGCGAGAGAGAATTGTAAGGCCCCAAAGTACACCCTAGTTGAAATAAGACATGTTTATGAAAATACATGTGTAATTGGAGTCAAAATTGTGCTATGATTAGAATATGAAAGACATATGACTTGAATTTTTGATCAAGTGGATCATATTTAGTGGTTTGGAATGAATTGACACCATTAGAGAATAGAGGTATTTAAAAGTACTATTTGGACTAGGAAAATTGTAAGTGGCAAGTTAAGTTGGTACATGAATCAAAAAATTGGCAAGTGGCAAGTTAAGTTGGTATATGAAAATTAAAACGACTAAGACTATGAATTAATGACATTTGGAATAGTTTATGCATTGACATTTGGCAACATAATAAGAGGACATGAGGCCTAATTGAAGTGTTACAAATCGTAGCTTAAATGGTGGGCAAACGTGCTTCATGCCTTGGTGTTAAGTGGTATGTTAAGCTAGTGACACCTACCTAGTGCTGAAGTAAGTTTCTGCTGGAGTAAATCCAACTTTGTCCATTATTCACCTTGCTTCCTTCCCTTTACCGAAACTTCCATTTTCTCTCTAAATTTTGGAATTTTTTCTAGACATTATAATTTCATCACTTGAATTTTGGTAAGCTACTGAATCTAGAAAAAGGTTCTACTAATTTTCTGTGTTATTATTATGTTAATGCTGAAATTTGTACATTAAACCTATATATGTGCTGATTGCTTGGAAGTATTGGTTTGGCTTGATCTTTGAAGTATTTTTTTGAAGTTTAAAGAGGTAAGGGAGTACTAAACTTGGTATATGATAGAACCTGTATTGTTTGATGTTTGAAGTGGATAAAATGTGCACTGAAATAATGAAGAATTGTAGTTAGAAACTTGATACATGCTGGATACTCATTAGAAGGAGTGATTCCACTGAATATGCATCAGTATTGTAGCCATATCTTGATCTGTAGACATCATAATGCAATTATTTTAAATTCAAATTAAACTAGATACATATATCTACAACTTTCATGAAGGAATCAAATTTGATTTCTATCACTAAGGGTTTTGAAATTTATCTTGTCCACAGTTGAGAATAGTATGTAGTATTTTGGGTATAATTCTTAGAATAATGAATCAAATTGAATTAGCTTTCTTTCTTTTGAAACTTAATACATGGAGGAACATTTTGTTAGAAGAACATATTGTCTAAAAAAGTCAGTTTCTAGGTCAGAATGGTCATACAAAACTGATCCAAAAACTTATCCTATGAAAGCAGTTGTTTGAAGGATTTAGGTCACTTATCCCAAAATTGTGGGAAATGATTACGAAGGTGAAAAAATGGGATTTTGTGCAATTGATGAACTATGTAAGGTTCAGCTAATTTATTTGGTACAATAGGACTTAAATGGACTTGTTTATGGTGTGTTTGTACTTAAATTGGTTTTCGATGTAATTGAGTAATAGTCAGTTTAATTATGCTTTATTAATGGAGATGATATTATAAAGGATGTATGGTTTAATAACAATGAATACAATGTTGAATTGCTTGGTGTGATCATGAATGAATGAGTTCCAAAGGCCTATATATTATGAATTGGATATAGATGTTTGTGAATTGGGAATTTTTGCAATAATATTGTGATATTTTCGGACCATTAGTTATTCGAGGAGTTTGATAGTTGGGGTTGTATTGGAAGTGCTTTCTAATTGTGGGCATATACATAATGTGTGATGACTCAACACTTCTATTGATGCATAATTGAACATATTTGTATTTATAAGGTATGTTATGTTTGATCAAATGTAAATCAATAATTTCATTTGGAGCAAAATAGAATAAAGACATATGTTGTACTTCATCTTTTACATAAAATTATTAAATCTGAAATGGTTTGTTTTAAAACTGCTAAGTCTTAGTCATGGGTAAATAGGCATGCCTAGAACGGTTAGCAGCTACTTCTGTAATTAGACACTAAGGTGTCTTTTGTGATCAGACACTTCGGTGTCTTCTGATTCCAGACACTTTTTTGTCTTCTGTTTCAGAGACTTAAGTCTCTTCTATTTTAGGTATAATCATGGTATCTTCTATTTTGGTCCCTTTACCCACTTCTGTGAAAAGGATTAGCAGGCCAACTTGTTTTGTATTTTATTTTTGCTCAGCTTCGATATAATCAAGCTCCGTTCTGAAATAACTAAGCTTTATTCTGAAATAAACAAATTCTATTTTGATACCGACAAGTTTTGTTCTGATACTTTAAAATTTTGTTTTTGATATTATGTTATTCTATTATGATACTTGTGAGTTTTACCCAAAAGTAGATATATTCTACTCTTATATTATTTATCCTGATTTGGGATGCATATTGCTCGAAATGTGATTTGATTTGTATATATGAATATCATATGATTGTTAGAGACAATTTCCATTATGTATCCTGTTTAGTTATTCCCCACTGAGCTATATGCTTAGCATGGTAGATTTTCCCCATGTCGGTTCAGATAGAAGGGTATAAAGACTAGGACAAAGACAACCACAATGGCCAATGAAGACTGTGTTTTGTTTTTAATAATGTTCAATTTGTTGTTGTTACTGACTTGTACTGGGTATGTTGAGATAGTTTGCATATCTGGTTTGTAATATTTGTAAATAGAAGGAAATTTGGATTTCAAGGCATGTAATATGTTTTGTGAATGTTATTACATTAGCTATAGTATGTTTAAAACATAATGAAATGTTTGATGCTTGGAATTGTTGGTATGATATGTTTTGGGTGTTGTTATGTATGGCACCTGCATTTCCTCCCAAGGGGTATATGGTTGTTACAAAGCCTCCTTACTTTAATGAAAACAACTACTCATATTGGAAAGAGAGAATGACCATATATCTCCAATCTGTAGATATCAAATTTTGGCAAGACATTTAAGTTGAAGCTACACTTCCCACTATTAATAAAGTAGAAGTATGGACTGATGCTGATAGAAGCAATGAACAACTAAATGCTAAAGCAAAACATCATCTATTATGTGCGTTGTCTCCAAAAGAATATAAAAGATATCTTAATGCTCTACAATAAAAGAAATGAGGGATAAACTACAGGTCACCTTTGAGGGAACGAATGGGGTAAAAAAAATAGAATAAGTCTTTTAGTGTATTAATATGAAACTATTGGCGTGAAACATGGAGAAACCATATATGAATTCTTCGGACAGTTCAATAACATCATCATAGCCTCAAAGAAATTAAGAAAGATATATCCTAATGATGAGCTCGTAACGAAGATTCTAAGGCCACTACCAAAGGAATAGAGACCTAAAGTGACAACTCTAGAAACTGCGTAGGATCTAGACGTTATTTCACTTAACTAGCTACGAGGAAACTCGATGATCCATGAAATTGAGCTTAGGTGAGATAAATGATCCTCATATAGAAGAGGAATAACACTAAAAGCAGCCTACTCAGATGATGATTTTGAGAGCTTTAAAGAAGAGCAGCCTAAAGAAGTTAGCAACGTCTGTCTTATAGCTAAATCAAGAGATTATGAGGTATATTATTCTAACTCTGATATTGAAGTTGATGAATTGAAAAATGTATATCATGAATTGTATGATCAGAACAAAAAGTTAACAGTGAAGTATTTTAAAGAAGTTGATAAGTCGAAGAGCAATGATGCATCTCTGAAGAGTAAGATTAAATCATTGAAATTTGGGAATAATAATTTGGCGACTAAGAATATATCTCTTAAGGTTGATTATAAGCAAAAGATTTCTGAAAAGGAAGTTTTGGAAGAAAGAGTAGCTAAGTTAGAAAATACTTTGCATAAGAATGATTATGATAAAGTGAGACAGTTAGAAGAAAAAGTTGCTGCCGTAGAACTTGTTTAAGAGAAATGTTTTGGAAAGATCTTATCTATAGAAAAAGATCTAACAAATTTCATTTATGAAAGGAACAACTTTGATGTATAGGTTGGTAACGGCAAATGCATTTTCAACAAGGTTAGAATAAGTTACAATGAAAACTATAATATTAGGCCACATAAGAATTTCTTTGTTCAATCCAATAGTAGCCATAGTCAAAACAGTAGGAACCCAACACTCTAATTCATCTTTTTTGTGCTTCTATTGTGGTTGATATGGTTATATTGGTCATTCTTGAAACTTTTGTAGAATGAGGAAATTATCTCAAATGTATATTTAGAGACCCAAAGGTCAAGCTACTAACCTGAAAGGACCCAAAAAATTTGTTATCTAAAATGAGATAATACTTTCTGCATATATGCTTCAAAATGGAGACAACAGAAAATTAATGGATAGTTGATAGTGGGTGTTCAAGACACATGAAATATCACATTTCAAATACATTGAAAGAAAAAATGGAGTTTTGCAGAAAAATTCAGATTAAAAAGGAGTACTGCATTTCATCAATTTAGATCGATCATAAAGGAAAATTTGATAACAGAAAATTTGAAGATTTCTATGACAAAAATAGTAAGGTAGTAAGAAACAAAACTAGATTTGTAGCTTAAGGTTATAATCAACAGGAAGGTTTTGAGAACAAAAATCATCCATATTACATGTTAAAGTAAAGCCCTGTATGGTCTAAAGCAGGCTCCTTGAGCATGGTATGAAAGGTTAAGTAATTTTTTGCTTGAGAATAACTTCGAAAGAGGAAAGTTAGATAAAACGTTATTTATTAAGAAAAAGAAGAATGATTTACTTATTGTACAAACATATGTTGATGACACAATATTTGATGCTACTAATCCATCCTTCTGTGAAGAATTCTCAGCTTTAATGCAAGGTGAGAGTAGATATATATTTTATAATGACAAAGGGGAGAGTTAAGAGTTAATGATGTATTTTTACCTTGCATGATTTTGAGCATGACATGTTATACATCTCTTTAGTAACTTTGTTGCTACTTTACCTGATTCATTCTTTTCTCTCTACTTTTTGATAATGACAAAGGGTGATAATTAACATGACGATATATTTTACTGAAAGATGTATGATATACTTAAATGAATTTTAATTACATAATTTATGAGCATGATGAATTTGTGACATATATTACTAACTGAATCTGTGAAGTTTTAATATGTGATTTATTAACGATAAGCTCCTTACTAAGAAAGGAAAGGCTCCTTCTAATCAGTAAGAACTTATAAAGTCTAAAGGTATTTTTTCATCATAAAAAAAGGGGAGATTGTTAGCTCAAGTTTTATTATTAATGATTTTGATGATAACCACATAATATTTCAAAATTCAATTTGGATTTATTTCCTTATACAATTAAAGATCTAATTCTCAAAAGCAAAATACTTCCTTTCTTATGGGAACCTTCCTAATGAACTTACCTTATTTATTTCATAATATCTGAAAGATGCTTGTTATCATTGGACTTATTCCTTTTTAACTTTATAAGAATTGAAAGTAACTTGGAAAAATTTTCAAGTCACACACAATTCACCTCCATCTTATGTGTATTTGCTTTGTCAAATAAAAAGAAAAAATACTAGCACATGTTATTTTTTTCTTATGAAGGAAGTAGTCAATCTTATAGCTAAAGTATAGATATTCTTAAACAAACATGTAGGTGCTTATTAGAGAATAAGTTCACTGAAAAGACTCGATATGAGAAATCCATTTGGAGCATTACTTGTATGCCTATGGAATTTTCATTGTGATGATTGTATAAGTAATCCTTTGAATTGAGGTCTCCAAAGTTATCTCGTATAGGAATTGCTATGTTTTGATACTATTTATGACCTATTTAATCATGGGTCGGTTAATCAGTAATCATTGGGTAGTATGAACTATATGGAGGTAGTTGTGTGATCAAGATAGGATTCATCACCCTAAAGTAATTAAGGAGGATATTCTATTGTTCTCGATTAGTATTGATTTAGGAAATCCTTTGCTAAGGTAGAATGATGTTTTGTAAATAGTTTATAAATGTTATTAATTGAATCGATAGCTAACGGTGGAGAACTAATATGATTGGACTCAAAATAGGGTAGACATTAATTTCATACTCTATGTCTAATTGAAACTTTGTATGATGAAAGGATTTAATTATACGAAAAAAATCATGCACGGAAAGTTTAGTCAAAACCACTTTGACTAACCTAAATACTTGGATAGTCATGACAGGTTGCTAGACGCCAATCTTGATTTATGATGATAAATTGTTTAATTGGAGAATTAAAGATAAATTAAAAGGAGTTTTAATTTATCTAATTCTAATTATGAATTAGAATTAGAATTTGTAATCATTGCCAGCATATTTAGGAACCTAATAGGTCTCACATGTAGAATGAGTTGAAGATAGTAAAGTTAATTTAATCAAGTTGGACTTGATTGTAAAGTTTGAGAAACTTTATGATTAAATATGAGATATTTAATAAGTAAGGATTAATGTGAGATATTAAATCTTATTTGGGCATAATTGATATTTAATTAGAATTATGTGTAATTCTAATTAAAGTTTAATTGAAATTAGAATTTTATTTCAATTAAATTACTAAAAAGTCCAAAACCTATTATAAATAAGCTTAAGCTCTAATCAAGCTAGCACTTCTTACTTAACCATCTCTATAAGTATTATAGAGTTCTCCTAACCTATTCTCTGGATACCGTTAGAGGTCAAACACTCATGCAATGGTGTTAGAGATGGATAGATTTCAGAAATGGCTCGAGGAATATGACAAGATAAAGATCAAACTTCAAAATAAGGTACGAATTCACATTCATGCTTTATTATGTTTATACGTTAATCATTTTGTAGAATTAAAGAGATATTGGTTTTTGAGATATCAAATTTTACAAAAAGGTTTTGTAATTATGTTGCTGCGGTCAGGATCGAACCTTGACCCAGTTTCCCAACAGTAGCGTCAGAGCCAAATTTGAATTCTATAACTTGATCAAAATTAATTGATTATTATTGATCTTCAACTATGGAATTGAAACCCAGAAACATAAAAGACCTGAAGAACAAAATTGTTTTGGAATTCTAGAATATGGTTTGGGAATTTTATGTGTTCTGGAAAGCGCATAGCATGTTATGCTTGATTTATACATATGCGAGGATTCTGAACATTTGTGGTGGAGATTGAGCTTTAGGTTTTGCTTGTGATTTCAATTTCTGGGTGCATTTTGTTTTTTGAAAAACAATGGTTATTTTATGTCTTGTGTGGCATAGAGATGCCCATCGACATCGGTTGTTTTTGTCTAATTTTTAGTGTGGTGCTTTTGTTTGTTTTTGCATGGCGGTTTGGTTTTTCCATTATGGTTGCCTTAAAAGCAGCACCGTTTTTGTATTATATGAATATCTGGAAATTTCATTCAGCCTTTAACCTAGAATTGTTCTGGAATTAGGGCATCTCCAAACCATTCCTCTAAAATGGAGCAGAGTTTCCTCCATCTTGGAGATGCTACAGTACTTTTCACTCTAACCCAAAACTCTATTTTTCACATCAAAAAGGAATATTCTCAGCATATTCTTTTTTATCTTTCTTTTTCTATTATTAAAATCACTTTGTAAAATTAACCCAACTTTATTTTTTGTGTACATTTTTATTCACAATATTATTGTTATTATATTTTATGTTACTATAAAGTTATAATTACATAAATAAACATATAATGAAAATATTAGAATATTGTTTAAATAACAAAATAAAGACAGAAATAATGAAAAAGGTAGAAAAAAAGGAAAAAAGAAAAGGTTGAAAGAGAAAAAAAGAGCTAGAAAGTTGAAAAAAAAAGCATGAATAGTAATGGAGAAATGCTACAATGCCACACTTATTATAAAAATTTTCAGAAGACCATTTCCAAAAGCCAATACCCAGAAATCCAACCGTGTACAGAAACAAGTACACAAACAAATATAAACCCAACCTAAATCCAACTCCAATCCTCCTCCAAAATGGAGGAAAAATCAAATCCAATCTTAAAAGCTTATAGATTGAGAAGAACTATTTTTATGACAATGAAAATTTTGTTTGGAGGATCTATGCTATAAAGAACTAAGTTTTATATAATCTTTTTTATTTGAATTTCCTTCAACAAAGTTACCCTTTTGAATTATCCCTTCTGTTCCTTTACCTAAGCCTCATTACACAATATTTCAAATACATTTTGATTTTTTTTAGTTTACTTATTAATGGTAAAAATGTGATTTTATTACAAGCTTATAGTTAAGAATCCTCCTCTATATTGATTTGAGAGTTTTTTTTATATATTTTCCATCCTAAACACTTTAAATGAATCCATTGTGAGGCTTTGAAATTTTATGGTGTTTATTTTATAAAGATTATCAATTTTATTGCTATTGATATTAGCTTATAAAAGTTTGTCTTAGGATAGTTGAAGTTTAATTGTAAGCAAATTTTATTCATATGATATGATAATCTATGACGTAGAGAGACACTAAGGTTTATAAGGGATGGCTATTTTTAATTTTAGTGGTTTGGATTATTATTATTTTTAAGACAAATAAAAGTATAAGAGTGGGAATGTTGGATAACAACTTAATTGAATTATGCTTTTAGTCCCATATTTAGCATATTTTGCATGTTTATTTGATATTTTTAGGTGTTTTTATACTTATTTGGTTTTTCGTATATTTTTAGGTCTTAATAGCCTTTATAGATCGAAATGAGAGAAATTCAAGTGCAATTAGGGTAGAAAGAAAAGAATTAAAGCCATTTTAGAGGGATATACTTGTGCTAATAAAAGACAAGCTCGTGTATGTCTTGTTCTTGGTTGTGTGAAGGAATATGTAAGACTTTGTCAGCGTATACGGCTTCAAAGATGCTATTTTTCCTATGCGACATGTAAGTTATGTACAAGGTCGTGTCTACTGCCTGTGTAAGCTTATGCGAATATGTTTATGCATGATATTTGAAGGAGATTAAGGGACACAATCATGCACATAGTTGTGTTAATGACCATGCCTACTATAGAAACCATAATTTTGGAATGTAAAAGGCAATTGTGAAGGCTAATTAGAGGGAGCTGAAGTTGGAGTTGGAGTTGACGTTTTAGAGATAAGAGGGAGTTCTAAATAAAATTTTAAACCCTATGATGACAAAGAAGCAAAGATTACATTAGAGATTTGATAGAGAGAACTCTTCCATTAAAGTTTTAGGGGATTATATTAGAGAAAAGGGAATATACAATGAAATTTCTTATTTTAATTCTTCTTTTAAACTTTTGATTACATTTTTTATTATTATGAACTAAATTTATTTAGTGTATTGGTAGGATGAACCCTAAGTTAAGATGAACCTTGTGATTTGATTCTTTATTTAATACAATTTGATTATTGATTTATTGTGATTCAATTATGTTTTTTAATTCTTGAATCAATATGTCTGGGATATTATTTCAATGTATGATTTCATATAATTAAGATTGAGAAATTATTTTATATGAATAGATCTACCATAATTGAAAGGAGTTGAATGAGAGCCTAGGGATAGGTCAACATAAATCTTTTGAATTAGGATAAAACCTAATAGTAAAATTTTCAAATATGAAACTTTAATATTTTAAAATGGGAACTTTAATGCTCCTATTGCTTAATAAGTCATAGTTCAATAAGTAATTTTTTACCTTAGATTCTTACTAAGTGGGTGATTATATTTAAAGATATATTCATTTAAAACATGTAATTAAATCTTTGCACACATGTGATTCTTTTATAAAGGTTTTATGAGTGCAATTTTATATAAAAAATAAGCACACTGTATACAAAATAAAGAAAAAAATGACAGTTATTTGAAAAAGAAGATATAAAAAAGACAATAATAAATTTTCATATATTAAAAAGAATGGAAATTATAAAATTATGCAATAAGTAATTAAAATATAATAAGAATACAAATACAATTGAAAAATTATATATAGTTAGATTGATAAAATCTGACTATAGATTACGTAACTAAATATATCAATTTAACATAACCTTGAGATATGTAACAAATACCTTGAGATATTTAACAAATATATTTAAATTTTATATATTTCATCTTTTATATACTTCAATATTTAATTGAGTTTTAAAAAGTTTATACTTCTTAGTATATGCATATGAGAAATTATTACAATAATTTTTGAAATATATGAAAACAATATTTGAAGTCATTTTTAGTAATTATAAAATGTACATTATTTTCTTAGGCAATTTAGCCTTTTAACATTCTATGATATTATTATTGATAAGAGGAAGATGTGGAACCTTTCTTTGAATTTCCTCTTATCGACAAGTTTGAAATTAGTTCTCGAATCTGTTCTTATTTGTTCTTTTGTGGAGACCACGCTATCAACGTTAAGTTTGATAAAAGAATTATTGATGCTTACATATTCACTTTGGCGTTGGAACTTTTTATACTTTATTCTTCAATTCCTAAGCCATCCTTTAAAGTAGGGTAAGCTTTGCTTTCCTCTTAATTAAAGGAATTAGATATGTCAGATCCTTTATTTTCTTCTTTTCTTTGTCAATTGCTTGAGCTCCATTTCCATATGTATCTTCCTCAACGATAACAGCTATAAGTCCTTTTGATGACTCTTTAGGATGAAGTTTCATGAGTTTATAACAATCACTATATAAAAATTTCCTTTCTTTATGTTTCCATATCTTCTTCTACCTTGTCTAATTAAGAGTTTATGAGTAAGTTATAAATACTTTATCCTCGTAAAGCATAACCTCTTCATTTAATATTATAATAGGAATTTCATCATAGAGAGCATTAGTGATATCAATAAGAATATAGATTCTAGCATAATTAACTATTTTTAGGTTGGTACTTGGATCATGTAAGTACCAACCTAAAAATCCATTAGCTAAATGGCTAATGGATTTACTCATCCAGTATTTCAGTATAATACTATAAATATTAATTCCAATTTAGAAAGAACCTGAAGCTCCTTCCTTAAGAACTTCATTAGAAGGATTGACAATTGAAATACCATTTCAAGCTTAAAAAAGCAGCACTGAAGCTTTTGTTGGGGGACAGTGTCTCCCAGTACCTAAAGCTAAAACCTTTTATTGAAAGGGCTTAAACTTCAAGAAGAAGATAGGGGAAGAGCATGAAGTTGGGAATAAGCAAGATTTTGGGGAAGTTATTGACTTTTTCTAAGTTTGTTAATTCCAAATTGATTATAAGTTGACAGCGTAGTTGTAGCTAGTACAGAAAAGTATAGGTCGATCCAACAAAGACGATGAATATTAGTAGTTAACATTATCCTATGATCTAGTATACAAATTTGATTGTGATTTTTAATAAAAGAAATTAAAATTTTAACAAATAATTAAGATATCACTTAGGAAATCACCAATATCAAGAATTAGTGTCTAGGTTTCGAATCCCCATAAATAACCTTAATTGATTGATCTTTTATTATGCAATTGTCTTTTTGATTTATTGGACCGTGGAAATTCCTATGGTATGCTAATAGCTCACTCTTAAGTCTAATAACAACTAATCATAAGGTTATTAACCGAATTACTCAGGTTAAAGTTTATAGAATTACTTTACCGATTTATGAATTATGCTATTAGGTTTAACCTTAATCTAGAAGATTTATGTCATCCTATCTTTAGGTTTATAATCAACTTCTTCCAATTATGGTAAATCTATTCACACATAAGATTTCTCAATCTCTATGTTATGAATTCATATTTTGCCTAATATTCCAAATCTACTATAACATAAATTAAACATGTAAATGAATCATAATATATTATTCCAACCAATTGCATTGATAAAAGAATCAAAACATGTTATTGCACAAATCTAGGGTTCATCTAGCCTTAACATTAAAAGAATTCAGTTACACATGAGAGAAAACAAAAATCAAATATAAACAGAAAGAACAATGAATTAAAAATAATGGGTTCATAATTCTAATTCTCCCTGTTTGTCTCCTACCGAATATTCTTGCAAGGTATAGGTTTGATCTTCTATTCTGATGGATCTTTTCATGATTTCTTTGTATTTTTCTACTTCTTTGAACCAAAATCTCCCCTTTTAAATGGTCTCAGCCTTTTAATCACCTCCTAATGTCTACTTTCCTTTTTTGCCTCCAAACATGTCTTTTTATAGTAAATTTTACGGTTCTGTGAGATGCACAGGCTGACACACGACCATATATCAAACTTTGTATAACCCAAAATCTTCAGAATTTGTAAATGTGCATGGCCTAAGAGAATTACACGGGCTAATGCACAGTCGTGTATGCCTTTTATGCTTCACATTTCGTTTTATATCACCTTTTCATCCAAATTATTCTCCTTTAAGTTCTCAAAAGGCAATTATAACTTATAAACACACTTAGAGTGAATTAAGTACCAAATATACAACAAAAGTATAAAATTCTAAACAAAAGAACATCCAATATATGGTTAACTATACATCTATTAGGAAGCCCAACGTTTAGAACTAAAGCTAGGCAAGGGTTTGAAGTTTAAGAGTTGATTGTGACTGAAGCAAGTTCAACTTTAAGGAGAGAAGGAGGAATTGAACTTAGGGAGAGAAGAAGAAAGTGGATAGGCAATAAAGTATAGGGATCAATATAAAATTAAAAATGGAAATAAGGAAAACTAAGGAAAGAGAACAAAAGTGCAACAATGGATGGAAAGGAAAAGAAAGAAAAAATTAAATAAAAAAGACATAGAAAAAGGAGGAGAGAGCTCTAAGAAAACTGTAGACCCAAGAATGGCAATGGAGAGGTAGGGAGTTAAGCATAATGAGTAAAGAAAACTGAGAGATAAAGTGGAATGGAGTGAGGATTAAGTAATAGGGAGTGAAAAATGAACTGAAGATACAAGATGAAGGAAGGATGAAGCTTGGGGAGGAACCAGAATATAACATTGAAAATCTATGTGACGCTGAAGCAAGAATATGGAGAAAGGACCTGAACTATAAATAAAGCTTTTGAGGTAACTATGCACTAATACGTGCATACTAAAATGAAGAGAGAAGCTCTAATTTCTCTCTATAATATGTGCTAAGTTGTTTATAAGTGTAGTTAAACTTTTTTTATAGATCTTTTGGAAATGAGGATGATAAAGATTAGTTGTAACAACATGAAGTTTATAAAGAAAAATTATTGATCTCAAATCATCAAAAATACTATAGTGGTAAAATAGCTATGGTATTTGATATAAAAAGTATCGATATGATCTACTCAATAATAGATGAACAATTCATCCATGTCTTAGTATGGTTGAAGCTGAAATAATTAAATTCTAAATCACTTTTGTTTATGCGTATGAACTTTCATTTTGGAATCAAATTATAGAGCAAATTATAAGAATTGATAACAACAATTAACTCACTTTGGGTCCCTATAAGTGATTTTAATAGCATGCTCTGTCATACAGAAGTAAATGGGAACTCTTGTACATGAAACATCATTAATTGTTTCAGAACATGTGATAGCAACATTTAGGTTACAACTTTGAAAGTGGAAGGTTTATTCTACAATTTAAACAATAATTAGAAAGGCAAGTGATTCCTAAGGAAAAAGTTAGATAAAGCCTTTATGAACAACTCATAAATCTCTAATTTTCCACTTATTTTATCACTATTTGACAGCCTTTTATTTTCTTATCGTACAAACATAGTGACTCAAAACTTTTCTCTTCCCTCAAGGATGAAACATCCTTTTAGATTTAATAACATCCTAACAAAAGAGAAAGGATTTAAGGAAGTAAACTATTTTTCGGGGACACAAACTCTACTTTTATATTAGGAAATTTCAAAAAATCAAGGATGAACTTAATTTCCTAAATAAAAGAGTATGTGGGAACACATATCACGAAGTTATGGAAGCTAGGAAAAATCTGAACAATGCTTAAATCCACCTCTATAATTCTCCCATTAATGAGACCCTACAATTAAAAGAGAAAGGAACATTACTTAGATACTCCTACGTAAATTAATTCTAACAGATCTTACAGAAATAAAGAGCTAGAATTCCCTAGTTAAAGGATGGGGATAAGAATACTTCTTTTTTTGCATAAACCAATCTTTGCAGGGAGAAACATCAAAAGAATAACATCCCTATAAATGATAAAGGGATTAAGATAGAGCATTAGCATGGTTTGCATAAATAAGCATTCAAATTCTTCTTTAATTCTCTAGGCACTTAGCTAACATGAGCACTCTTCAAACTATCATTAAAGAGAATATTGTAAGCCTTGGCACTCACTAGTCATGCCATTCACTACAAAGGAAGTAGAAGAAGTGGTTTTTTAACCCTAAGCTTAACAAAGCACTAAGAAAAAATGGAATGAACTTAAGCTTAGCCCCTTATAGAGATAGTGGTGACTGAATATATCCTAGAATTCTTCAATTGTGTTAAGCTATTGAGGCAACCATTATATCCCTTATAGCTAAGATCTATAGCCCTTGCTCCTTATAAGATTTTAGCCCTATTTTTTGCAATAACACCTTATATAAAATTGTCTTACAAATAAGCTTAAGAACCTACTTCTTAAATACATTAATGCATCTCAAGGGGCTTTCATAAGGAAGATAATATTCTTCTAGCTCAAAAACTCCTAAAAGGATATAATAGAAAGAATTAACCAAAGAATTGTGCATAAAAAATGATCTGAATAAAGTGTTTTGACTCCTAGGATTAGAACATTTTGATTAACACCTTTAAAGCTTTTGGTTTCCTAAAGTCTTTGTGTGATTAATAGAGCAGTGCATAACCTGTTGGACCCCGTTTTCGGAGCCTAACATCGGACTAGGGATCGTGAAGCTTGAGCTTGGAGGAGGGCTTAGAAGTTGGAAATTTAAAAGAAAAACTCTCGCCGCGGCGAACTGTGGGTTTCACCGCGACGAACATATCGGAAAAATCCCCTGAACTCTTCCGGAATTTTACGTCATGGCGGACATATTGAACTTCTCCGTTGCAAGTTCGAAATTTTATTTTCGCCACGGCGACCTCTTGGTCACGCTGTGGCGAACATATATGAGTAACCTCACTGACCTTTCGGGTGAATTATGCCGGGACGAACTCTTGGCTTCTCCACCGAAAACCCCTGTATACTGAACCCTCAACCCAAATGTCCTATCTTATTACATGCAAACTTTAAATCTTTCAACCACATTCATTTGTACAACCCAAAAAAAACAAAAATTGATAAGAAACTAACCACAAACAAACTCTCAAAATCTTAATCTCATTTCCAAAATCGAATACTTTGTAAAAACATAAGGAGAATCATATACAAAACTAACATATACTTCATTAATATCAAAAATAGGAGTTTTACAATGCTTTAGTGGACATTTCGAGCCCCCTTACAAAATAATCCAAAATACAAAGTTTATAAAAAAAAACTAAAATAGCTCAAAATGCGACTAAAGCATTGTTTTACATATCTAACTTTAAAAAAAACTAACAAAACAAAACATGCAATCTGGAGTGATGCCTTGACTCTTGACTACTCGGTCTCTTGCTCCTCATCTGAAGATAGGACGGAATTGGGAGGGGGGTAAGCTTAAATCTCGTGGATAACAGGTTTATAATCGAGAAACAAGCGAAAACTATTTTCAAAAACTCATTGCTATTATACATTTTAGAAACTATAGTAATTTTGCATGAAAAATCACCAAATACTTATTTCTCAAAATTCTCATTTTATCAAATAGTTCATGAGCAATTGTAAATCACGTATGCATTAAACTTGCTAACATTTCAAAAACACATAAGCACATCAAAATGGTTTGGTTGAATCCATGAACATGACGAACTACACATTTCCACTTAATGGTCCTGTGAAGTCATAGAACTTGACATACTATCGTAATTCCACATGGTGGTCTTACATAGACGTAAACATGAGGGAGTCTATGAAGAAGCTCCGTGCCACTAGCGGGCAGGTGGGAGAAGCCTTTTCTTGGTCAACGTGCACGTGACATTCTTGAATGGATTACACCAAAC
>JAOQMS010005032.1:0-17247 GCA_027563885.1 Erythroxylum longipes
ATTATTCAAATTAATGTGATGCCATGTGGAGTAACTGTAGTGATCGCACGTAGCGCTCCTTTATCATAGGATATGTATCGGAATGACCTGCGGGCGTCCCGGTGCATACCCTACGGTAAGGGGGTGTTACATATCTACTATAATAGAAGTACAAAACAGAGGAATGAGAGTTGTTATAATTTCTACCATGTATCGGGTTCCTGCTGTTTTAGCTATAACTATTGTTGGATTTAACAAAGAAATTCTTGTATGGCCTAATATTATTATTTTGATTGTAACCTATTCCAGCCTTATTAAAGATGCATTTACCACTACCAACTAGTGCATCAAGGTTGTTCCTTCCATCAACGAACTTCGCAAGATCTTTTTCTAGAGATAAGATCTTTCTTACACATTTCTCTTTCTCAAGTTTTAGGGCGACAACCTTTTCTTCTAGCTGTCTCACTTTGTCAGAATCATTCTCAAGCAACGTACTTTCCAACTTGGCTAATCTTTCTTCTATAACTTCTTTTTCGAAAACCTTTTGCTTATAATCAACTTCAAGAGACATGTTCTTGGTCACCAAACTCTCATTGATAGATTCTAATGATTTAATCTCACTCTTCAGAGATGCGTCATTATTTTTGGACTTCTCAACTTCTTAGAAATATTTCACTGTTAACCTTTTGTACTGATCATACAATTCATGATATACAATTTTAAATTAATCAACTTCAATATCAGAGTCAGAATAATATATCTCATCATCTTCTGATTTAGCCATGAAGCAAACGTTGCTAATTTCTTCTAGTTCTTCTTCTTCAAAGTTTTCAGAATCCTCATCTGACCACGCTCCAGTCATTGCTTGCTTTCTGGATTTTATATTCTTTGACTTGTCCTTTTGAAGAAGAGGACATTCTGGTCTTGTGTGTCCAGGCTTCTTGCAGTGATAACATATGAATTGATTGTTTTATGTATTGCTATTGTTGCTACTGCCTTTTAATAAGAACCTATTATTTCCAACTTTCTTGTTTCCTTCTCTTTTCTTCATCAACTTCTTTTTATAGAAGCGGGCATATTTTCTAACCATAAAGTTGAACTCGTCATCTCCATCTATTTGTAACTCAGTATCACTTTCATCACCGTTTGATTCGTCATTTGCTTTTAGTGCTATTCCTTTTTCGTAGGATGATCTTTATCTCACCTAAGTTCAATTTTATGGGTCATCAGATTTTCTCGTAACCAGTCAAGTGAAATAGTGTCTAGATCTTTTGTTGTTTCTAGATCTGTCACCTTAAGTCTCCATTCCTTTGGTAGTGATCTCAGAATCTTTGTTACGAGCTCGTCATTGGGATATATCTTTCTAAAGTTCTTTAAGGTTGTGATGATGTCGTTAAAGTGTCTGAAGAATTTGTCTATGGTCTCTCCCTGTTTCACGCCAATAGTTTCGTATTGATACACTAAAAGACTTATTCTATGCTTCTTTACATTATTTTTTCCTTTAAATATGACTTGTAGTTTGTCCCACGTTTCTTTTGCCATAGAGCAGTAGGATATCTTTTCATATTCTTCTAAAGACAACACATATATTAGGTGATGTTTTGCCTTAGCGTTTAATTGTACATTTTTCCTGTTAGCATTAGTCTATACTTCTACGTTATCAAAAGTGGGAATTATAGCTCCAACTCTTATTGCTTGCCATACTTCGATATCTACAGATTGAAGACAGATTGTCATTTTATCTTTCCAGTATAAGTAATTATTTCCATTAAAGTAAGGATTGTCCTTCAAAACTTCTCAAGGTGTTTTCCATGACCTATCACATGCTGTAAAACATAATAAATGTGAAACCTCGCTTTGATACCAAATGATAAAGTAAACACTCGCAAGAGGGGGGGGTGAATTGTGTGTGACAAATTTTTTTTCGTAAGTTGCTCTCAATTCGTATAAAGAGGGGCTTGTTAAAATTAAAACAATAGGAGCCTTTCAGACAATAGTAGCCTATTAAATGATAAGACACTGTTAGACGGTAGGAGCCTACTAAACAATAAATCCTGCCAAAATAATTTAAAACAGAAGGCGCCTGTTAAAACTGAAAGGAACCTATTGCAAGTTGAAAACATAAGGAGCTTATTATAAAAGTGAAGGAGCCTCTTACTAAAATGAACACACACAATATAATGCACTAATTTAAAAGTTAAAAAGAGAGAGGAATGATGCAATCGATTTATACTGGTTCAGCTTATAACCTAAGCCTACGTCCAGTCGCCAAGTATCCAACTTGAGTGTTTCACTAAAATCTGAAGTAGTGATTTGACAAGCCTCTCCAAGCTCACAATTATATATTTTTTAAGGTTCTCCAACCTTCTTAACTAGTAGTATTTAGCTAGCCTCTATAATCTCTCAAAAATTGAACATGTAATTTGCTCGATATGAGCTTTAATGATCTCTCTCGAAAAGAGTTTTCACTTTCTAAAGCAAAAGAGATTTGATAATGATATCACTTTCAAGTGAATTGATGCTATAGATGTATTTCAAAGGTCTAGCATATGTCCCCCATTTGCAAATGTGGTGGCTCTTTCTTAAATAGACATCTTCTTCAACTAGCCGTTGCTTCCCTCATATTTTGAATTGAATTTGAATCTTCAATACCATATTTTATAAACTCTTCCAATATCCTGATTTAAGACAAAAGATAATATCATAGAGCTAATTGTGACTGTAAGATCCTTCCAGATATTGTGGAATACTTTCTAACAAATCAGGTAAGTTCATAAGGAAGGTTTTTGCAATAAAGAAAGAATTTATCATATGATTTTATTTCTTACATAGAATTAACCCGTTTGCAATAGAAGTAAATAAATCTAATTTAGAAGGTCATCATCAAAATCATTAAGCCTTGAGCTAACAAATACAAGGTATATATTGTTATCAAGAATCCAATGTAGCTTGTTATACAAGGTAAAGGTTTAAAAGGTAGATGGCCAAGTTGGAGAGTATGCAAAAGGATGCATATGACCAGTTAGTCAAAATTCATAAGAAAAGGTGATGTAAACACGCCTTTGATAGAATATGTAGGAGTAATCTACTACAAAAGAGCAAATTATAATGTTTCGATGCATACTTTAGGAATTCTAATGGAAAATCCTATGTTTACTTATTTAGAGGTCATATAAATGACATAACGAATATATTTGACTAAAAAAGCAAGGATTATATACTTACAATGTCAATATAAATCTTATGTCCAATCTTTCGTTATTCCTAGATGGCATATAAAAGAGGGGTGAATTATATGTGTTTACTTTTTTTTCCCTATATCTAAATTAATGAATGAATTAGTTTACTGAATGATTATGGGAACTTTATATTAAAACAAGAGTAAGAAAAGAGAGTAAAATCAACTTACAGTGTTTTGACCAAGTAATCATTATCCTATATCTACTTGCTAAGATTCATTATCTTCATCCTTCAAAGAGTGAAGAGCCCCTTTCCTATATCATCTTCTTTATTATAGTGAAGAGGAACCTTTAAAATTGTCTTAATTTGCCATGAGTGAAAAGTAACCCTGTACAAATCTTGTTCAAAGTTAACGAGGAACTCTCATAAAGTGTATCCTAAACAAATTCTTTGATTATAATTAGTACATAAACAAAAACTGCTTCTTTTACTCACACTAATGAGCAAAGGCTTAATATATGTTATGTAATGTAAATATGTATTACATAGTCTCCCTACACTCTTAAAAACACTTTAATATGCCTAATATCCCTCTCACAGATTATATATGGTTTATTTATACTAAAAAAACCTAAAATAATTGTTAGAAATAAAATCTAGTAGTTGTAACAATTAGTAGCAGTAGTTTTGGTTAACTATTCCCTACATTAGTTGACCAATGTTGAACTAATGCACTAACAAACTTATACTACAAACTTTCAAACCATATTAGATATGACAGTTTGGTCACTGATAGGTGTGCATTAATCTATGTTTTTCTATGTAATTGACATGTGTTTTCTTGCATACTTGTTGATTATTGTTGTAGTTTAGGATTCATTTTGTATATTTTTGTTTAGTTTGATTTCCATTGTTGTTCTTCTATGTTTGATGTTAAGTTAGGGTAAGAATTGACTATTTTTTGTGTAGGAAAGAAGATGGAGCAACTTGGAGATTGAGCTAGAAATCAAGAGGAAAAGAAAAGAGGAAATGTTTTGTGGCCAATTCCCACGATCGTGGGAATCATAATCTGAGACAATATACAGGGCTTCATTAAATTTTGGGTTTTTGGAACTATTTAAACATCATTAAGCCTCCATCTTACCTTCTGTAGAAACACCATCTTGGGAGCAAAGAACACATGTTTGGAGTCTTTAGGAAGGATTGAAGTCAAGGATCATCATCAAGTTTGGGGAAAATAGCACATCAACACCAAAATTTCTAGATTTTGGCAAAGAAGAGGAGTCTTTTATTCAATTTTCTATCAATATTACTTCTTCTATTCTTTGTAAAATGATTTATTTGAATGTTGATGATGTTATGGAGACCATGTTAGGCTGATTTAGTTTTAGGGATTGCTTTTGAACTATTTTATTAAAACTCCTATTTTATTTAATTGAATGAAGTTGTCTTTGAGGATTGTTGATTTTATTTGTTATCTTGCAACAAATCAAGAGAGTGAGTAAGATAAATTTATGTAGGATTGTATAACGAGAGTTGGCGATCTATAGACTTACAATCATCACGCTAATTGAATAGTTATAAGAGAGATCTCGGCTAATCAATTGATCATACATAGGATAGTTTAATAACTAGCTGAATACGTCGAGTCATTTGGTAGGTTGAGAGATCATCCAATTGATTCCTTTTAATTCAATTAGGGACAATTAATTACAACTTGAGAGAGGGTAGTTAATACATTCGGAAATCTAGGGTGAGATATACAATTCAATCAATAAAATATGAGGGAGACAAAATAGGGAAAAAATTAATCTCTAGTCTTTAGATTCTTAAATTCTGATTTTTCTCCACATTAGTATTGTCTATTGTTTTGAGTTAGTCTTTTAATTTTTATTTAAAATTTCCATATTATTTTTATTAAACAATTTCATTTCTTAAACAAAGTTTATCTAAATTAAGTGGTGTTTGGACATCAATCACTATAGGCTAGATATCTGCTCTTTTAAGCTACAAGTCATGACCCGTTCAATTCCAATTTTTGTGAGTAAAACAAGTAGATAGGTTTTACCATCAACAAGTTTGTGGTGTCATTGTTAGGGATTGATTGTTTAGCATCTTGTTTAATTTAGACTACTTTGATTTAAGATTTTTTGATACTTTTCCTTATGTATTTGCAGGTGCATGAACACATGGAGACGTGAAGATCGATAGAATTTGGTAATAACGAACAATCCAATATCACAAGACACATTAAGACATCTTATAATGTGAAATGAGAAATTTGAAGAGCTAGATGCCAAGAATAAATAGAAAGAATAATCATGGAAGATAGATATTATAGGAAGCAAGGAACTTTTTCAAATTACAATGAGGCACAGTAAGGTTGGGGAAGTACTGATCCTTATTAGAACATGTACACTCCGGAGTGGCAGAATCACCCAGATTTCTATTGGTCTAACAATGCAAGTACTCATATGGGACATCAAGACCTATTTTAATTTCAATAAAACCGACTTGGATCTTTGGAGAAAAAAATGGACAAGTTGATGGGTGTTTTGGGGTCCAGAATGGCAAATCAAGAAGATAACTTAAAAATGATGTTTTTGATCTAAAAGGAAAACCAAAAGAGGACGGAGGGAAAGTTTGATCAAATTGTGAAGAGCCATACCTCATCAATCCACAAATTAGAGATTCAAGTAAGACAGATTTCCCATGAATTTTGTGAAAGAAGTGTGAAAGACTCTCTGAAAAATATGGAATTACATCAACGAGAGCAATATGAGACTATTAAACTTAAGAATGGGGAAAAGATAAAAGAACCATGGAACACCAAGTTCAACCCCACCTTATTAAAGACCAAAAGACAACAAAAACGTATGAAGAAAATAATGCTAACCTCCCTTTTATTTACCAGTTCTTGATATTCCATATATGAACATCGAAAAATATTGGGTAGATGTTTGTGAAATGAACCTTTTCCTTTCGATTAATGATGACCAAGTGACATTCAATATGAATGATGTATTAAAGAATCCAAAGGATAGTAGCTCATTCAGGATAATTGATGTGTATGAATCTTATGAAGAACAAGAGGACAAAGAACAGATTACAACAGACATTGAGTTTGAAAAAGTTATAAAAGTCTCTGTTTGGGAAGCGGAAGAAGCAGAGGAGACGAAGGTAATTAAGGAAGAAAGAGAGTAACTCACCTTCATATAGGACAAACTGTTGGATTTAATGGAAGATTCAGGGAGTTTTGTTATTCCCTGTTATGTTGACAGTTCACTTGGAAAAAAGACATTATTGAGCTTAATTGATTTTCATAATCCATATTGTCCTTTTGATTATTTTAAAATTTATAGCTTAATTATAGGTTATAAAACCAATGTTGAACGAAAAAGATGGAAGCAAGCTATTTATGATTGATCCTGGCTGAGTTTCCAAGGAAGAGCGTCAAGCTATTGATGTTAAAAGAAGCGCTGTATGGGAGGAAACCGATGAAATTCTACTTCCTTTTGATTGTCTTTGTCTATTTGTTTGTTTAGTTTATTCAATTAGGATTGTACTTGAATTGAGTGTGATTGATGTTTAATTTGGTTTTTGTTTGACTTTCAACTTGTTTTCTTTTCGAAAATCTTGATGATGATATTAATTTGATGTGTTTGTAGGTTATGGGATCATAGAGAACTAATATTAAGCTTGGAAGAAGGTTTGAAATTGTGAGGATCACCTCTTCCCACGATCATGGGAATTGGATTGATTCCCACGATCATGGGAAATCTCTCTAGAAAGTTTCTGGAGAGAAATCCCACAATTGTGGGAAAGGAGGTGATTCCCATAATCGTAGGAAATCTCTCCAGAAACTTTCTGGAGAGAGATCCCATCGTGGGAATTGTATCATGGGAATTCCATCTAGGAGAGAAATTTAAACTTCCCTTCCACTTTCTTCTTTCACCCACTCTCAAAATTTTCACTCCTTCTTTCTCAAACCCATGAAAATCCTCTTCCCACTCTCTAAACTCTTCAATTTTTCTCTATATTCTTGATATTTTCTTTAATTCTTTCATTATTTTTACAATCCTTTCAACTTTTTGTGCATTAATCATTCAAAAACACAAAGATTTAGGTAAGATTTTGTTCTCTATCTCTAAAAGTGAATTTCACTCTTTTTCTCCCATTTTTGCAGATTTTCCTCTTACAATGGCACCAAAGATGAGGATGATCTGGAGACTGACCGAACTGATCGATGAATTATGCCATGAAGTTTCCGGTGAAGGCAAGTGTGATTTAGCAGCGACTTACTGCTCTCCCATCCCAATTTATTTGGAAGAAGAAGGTACGCATTTTCGTGACCTTAGAAATAGAGAAATAGTCACTCCTAGGTATTTTGATTTTGAATTGTTAGAGAACATAGGAGTGAGATGACAACTTGAGCAATTAGATGCAAATATAGGGTGGAATAGGTTTGTTCGGTGCGATATACCTATTTATGCTACTATAACTTTAGAGTTTTTCACAACAGTTCGGTATAACCTAAAAATGGATGTGTTTTGGTTTGGGTTAGCTGGAAATGTTTTTAAACTTGATTATCTTATTATGCGTGAAATTTGCAATTTTTCGAATGCAAAAATTATAGATGGCCACGTTGATTTTGATGTCAATTCTTATTAAAAACCTCTCACGGGTGAAGAACATTTTGACTCACGCAATGCACCAAATTCTTTAATCTGGAGTGCTGAGCATCTACTCTTACATAAATTTATGTGTCTGATTGTGTTTAATAAAACTTAAAGCAAAAAATGCTCAGCAAAAGAACTTTTCTTTTTATGGTGCATGGAGAAAAAAATTAAAATCAACACATCTTATAGGATTTTTTGATCAATAGTGAGTGCGGTTAACAAAAAGAGTTTGTTTTTTGGAATGTCTCATATTGCTTCTGATTTGGGTGGATTTTATAAAGTTAATATGGAGAATTTGCTTACAACTCCACACAATATGTTTGACATATCATGTTTGAGACGTTCTAAGATTTTGGAGTTCCATTTTATAGAACTTCGAATTTCTCAGGTACGCACTGCAGTGAGGAGCAGGAGGGGCACTAGTACAGCCACTTCCCAACCCTCTACATCTCGCACAATCTCGGAGCCAGAGGAGAAAGCAGTAGAAGCAAAACCAAGTGCACCAGCGGAGGTCGATTGATATTAACAAATCCTCGACCAGATGACTGCCAATTCTCAACAAATGACATCCCAACTAAATGAGTTTGGCACCCAAATGTGAAAAGTCCAAGGACCAGCGTAGCTTAAAGAAGAGGTTCCTTAACTTCTGCCAGAGGAACAATTTTGAAGTTGCTTCATCAACACCATCGCCACCATCATCTGAATAAGCTTTTCTTACCATTTCACTTTTAAATTTTGTCATTTCTTTTTTTAAGTGTCATTTCATTTTTTTGTTTAGTTTCATGTGATTTTGTTTTATCTAGTTTAATGTCATTTGTTGGTTTTAATTTTTTTGTATGGTTTGATATCATTTCCTTTTATTTGGTGGTTGACTTGTCACATTGAGGACAATGTGATTTTTAAGTATAGGTAGGTGACTTTGACTTTCGTAATTGCATTTTTTGCATTTTGTTAGATAGGATGCATGTTGAGGCATATTATATGTGCTTTGTGTCAGCAATGGAACCGTATTTGAATCACTTTGATAAATATTGCCATGAGATTCTATCATGTTAGTTGGAATTAAATTGAAGGCATACTTGAACTCGAATTAGGCTACTTAAGTAGAAAGTGAACCATATAGAGTGATGAAAAATAGTTGGTTACATAAGCTTAGTCACAAATTGACATTTAAACAATGAGGCAGTGTAAAGATGCATAATGAGTTTTCATTTGAGCCAATGTGAGGTTTGAGCCATATGACTCCATCTATAGTCATTCTATTTCTTTGTTGAGGGTACTTCCTAAAGTTACTACCTTTAGAACTTACTTTGAATCAGTTTGAGTCTACAGGATGCATACTTAATAGAGATGATTTAGGCCCTTTTTCTTTTATGCTTTAACTCTTGGCTTGAATGACCTACCCTTTGTATTATCCTTTGCTACCCTGTTGAGCCTTAACCTTTTATTTCTTAAAAACAATCAAAATTTTAAAACTTCAAACCTTTTTAACCTACCCATTCACAAGCTTAGTAAAGTATTAAGCAATACATTAGTTGGGATCATTGTGAAATTTTTGTTACCAAGATGAGTTGAGTATACTTCTGCTTATGAGTTACATTGTATATAGTGCTATTATATTCATACTTCTTCCATGTATGATGAAAAAGAAAAAATGTGAAAAAGAAAAAGAAAAGAAAAGAAAAAGGAAGAACAAGTGAGTAGCATCAATAAATGTAGAATATTATTATATATCTCGGAGTTACATTTTATTATCCTGTTTTTATCCACTTTTTACTTTACTAATGCTTGTGCTTAATTTTTTCTTTCCCTTTTTACCCACCTTAATCTTTACTATATTAAAACCCTAAACAAGTCCTTTTGATCTATTTATGCATGCAATCATGCTAAAGGAGAATTGGTGTATTAGCAAGCTTATGGTAGTGTAGTGTCCTATAGGAGGTTTGAGCGAAACACTAATTAGTAAACACTTAAAAGAAATGGGTGAAAACCGTGAGAAAAATTCATTTTACATCTTTACTTATCTTTGAGTGATGGTGTCAATTATTGAGTTTGCTTATGTACACCAATGAAAAAGTAGTCATGATATGTGTATTAACTTAATATTTGAGTTAGTCTAAATTTGAGGGATTGTATGCTTTGATCTTTGTGAAGATGAAATGATAGAATTGAGTGGTTGCATTTATTTTGCTTGAGGACAAGCAAAGATTCAAGTGTGGGGATGTTGATAGGTGTGCATTGGTTTATGTTATTCTAAGTAATTGGCATGTGTTTTCTTGCATACTTGTTGATTATTGTTGTAGTTTAGGATTCATTTTGTATATTTTTGTTTAGTTTGATTTCCATTATTGTTCTTTTATGTCTGATGTTAATTTAGGGTAATAATTGACTATTTTTTATGCAGGAAGGAAGATAGAGCAACTTGGAGATTGAGCTAGAAATCAAGAGGAAAAGAAAAGAGGAAGTGTTCTGTGGCCAATTCCCACGATCGTGGGAATCATAATCTGAGATAATATGCGGGGGTTCGTTAAACTTAGACTTTTTGGGACTATTTAAGCTTAAGCCTCCATCTTAAAAGAAGATGAAACCCTTCTGTAGAAACACCATCTTTGGAGTAAGGAACACATGTTTGGAGCCTTGAGGAAGGATTGAAGTCAAAGATCATCATCAAAATTGGGGAAAATAGCACATCAACACCAAATTTTCCAAATTTTGGCAAAGAAGATAAGGAGTCTTTTTATTCAATTTTCTGTCAATATTACTTCTTATATTCTTTGTAAAATGGTTTATTTGAATGTTGATGATGTTATGGAGACCATGTTAGGCTGATTTAGTTTTAGGGATTGCTTTTGAACTATTTTGTTAGAACTCTTATTTTATTGAATTGAATGAAGTCGTCTTTGATGATTGTTAATTTTATTTGTTATCTTGCAACAAATCGAGAGAGTGAGTAAGATAAATTTGTGTAGGATTGTACAACAAGAGTTGGCAACCTATAGACTTACAATCATCACGTTAATTGAATAGTTAGAAGAGAGATCTTGGCTAATCAATTGATCACCTATAGGATAGTTTAATAACTAGTTGAATAGGTCGAGTCATTGGGTAGGTTGAGAGATCGTCCAATTGATTCCAGTTAATTCAATTAGGGACAATTAATTAAGCCTTGAGGGAGGGTAGTTAATAGATTCAAAAATCTAGGGTGAGACATAATTCAATCAATAAAATAGGAGGGAGACAAAAAAGGGAAAAAAGTAATCTTTAGTCTTTAGATTATTGAATTCCGATTTTTCTGCACATTGGTATTGTCTATTGTTTTGAGTTAGTCTTTTAATTTTTATTTAAATTTTCCATATTATTTTTATTAAACAATTTTGTTTCTTAAACAAAGTTTTATCTAAATTAAGTAGTTTCTGGACATCAATCCCTGTAAGATCAATATCTGCTCTTTTAAGCTACAAGTCACGATCTGTTCACTTGCAATTTTCGTCGTAAAACAAGTAGATAGGTTTTACCATCAACAGTCACCAATATGCCAAATTGGTTGACCACACATTAGTCAATAAATGTTCTTAGAATGCATTTACAAAAGTTTCCAAAATTTTTTCAAAATCCTTAAATATTAAAACATATTCCTTTAACAAAAATTTGATCGAAAATCGTTTTAAAATTTATCTAAAAGTTTTTTTAAAGATCAAGATGTTTTTCTTAAATATCTTAACAAATTTCCTTTTAATTATTAATGGATTTATGCATTATACCTTATATTTGAATAAAACACAATGATTGAATACTTAATTCATTGAAATGATTGAGATAAAGTTGTAAGAAGGATTACAATGACTTACTTAAATCTTGACATGCTTAATTTCTCCTTGTTCTTAAGTTCTTTATTAAATTGTATATATGCTCCACTTTATTTTGTTTCTCTGTCTATTGATTGTTAAATTAATTCAATTAAATCATTTTTTTACTTTGCACTTTTATTAAACTTTATCGTTTACATATTGCTTGAGTTCATTACATAAATCTACTAATATCACTAAAGTAAATTCACTAATAGTAATATATTTACTATAACCAAAATCATAAATTAATAAGTCATTTGATCAATAAATTTTCTCCTTTTTGATGGTGAAAACATAATTGATGATATTGAAGAAAATAAATGATACTGAGTAAGCTCCCCATGTGTTAAAGAAATATGTAATTTAACACACCACTTCCACAAATCACATACCCGAACATCCATAGGACATTTGGGAACATGCTCTAATGAAAGCGGCATGTTAGAGCAGTCAACTTCACTTACATGACACCATAAAAATAACATAATTATTTAAAAGCCCAATTCCTTATTTCATTTATAAAACATAGTTTACATTGTAGCATATCACTACAAAATCCATATATATAATATTAAAAACATATAAAATTTTACCACTCTTTACAACAATTTCTACATGAAATGAGGAACTATACAAAGTACTTTAACTGAACTCTTTAGTATCAACTAACTGACCTTTAAGCCATTATGTTCCCAAAAACGCAATACTAGACTTCTTTTAGAACGTCTTAGAAGCCAAGTCTCCTTTCTTGTACTTGAAAATCAATGTTACAATTTTGATGAGTTTTGCGAACTCAGTTAGCGAACCATCCTTGATGCGCTCACCCATATCAAACCACAAAGATAGTTCACAATTTAATTTATAATCAAATCACATCACAAATACTAAATATCACGTCATATTTCGTTTCAAAACAATAGGTCAATTCACATTTTATAACACAACACATACTCATTTATTTTCCACTATATATCAAACATTTCACTTATTCATTTCTATTCAATCATAAGACATATGTAAGGATGTATATGCAAATGCACATGTGACTCCACTTTCGTTGTTACTTTGTTGTGACCGAGCACCTTTTTAACTATCCCATATCCATTGTAGATATCAGGCTCATTGATAACTGTCCCGTATCTGTTATGGATATCGGGCTCATTTTACTACTGAGTCTGTGGCTATTTATACACATTTTCTGAGCTTTAAGCTCTTTTTCACTGGCTACTCTGGTCACAACTTCCTTTATTCGATCATGCATTTCAATGTAATGAGATGAATAATTTCAAATTATATAGAATCAATCATTTTCATTCATCATGTAAGTAACTTTCACATTTTCATCGAACCTAAGATTGACATTCAACAATTTTATTGAGTACACTTATTTTTCCCAATTCACATTTAATTATGAACACTTCTAATGCAATCTCAGTTATCAAACTCCTCAGACCATCAATGTTTGGAATTATCACGTTCACATAATTATCAGTTCAATAATTGAAATTTCAGGAAATACCATTAATCCTAGTAAGAAATATCTAGGTTACTCACAGTAAGCTCTAGATAGCTATTGCCTCGATGGACCGACAATGTCTGGATGTTGGCATTTGACTTGAGCGTCTAAACCATGCAATACACACACATTTACACATTACTAAAAAGCTCAATCATATTAGTACTCAATCATACACATATGTACATGTATTATGTATAATGCATGCTCAATTGACTATTCTCAGATATGTGTTCTTAATCAAAAGTCTTGATCATTCAAACACTATCACTTGGATATGTCTAATTTATACTTAAGTTTACACCTCAAAGAACTTGGTTATTCTAATTTCATCAATCATATATTCTCTAATCCTTTTTCTAACATTATATAATCACACAATATCCAATTTCTCATTCATTCATACCTAATATACCTTACTCATCTCCTTTGAATCATATTAACATTTCTAAGAACACTTTTATTCCTTAATCATCTTTAGATTTCTAGATTTTAAACACTTGATATCAACAATCCATTCTTTATGTTATAACCTTATTTACAACCTAAACATATCAAACACTTTATCAAATTATTCAACCTTAAACTAGGTTCATTTCAACCCTCATTTCAACTCTAAATACACCATAGGAAAGTATCTTATCATTAGTTGGTTCAAACATCACCTAAAAGACAACATTTCATTTTTAATGCCTTAAGCTAGCTGAAACTTTCCAGCCATTTCTTGAATTTCCTATGATCATGGAGACATTCCCACAATCGTGGGTTATCATATATGAAAATTCCAACCAACTTCTTCCATGTTTTCCCGATTTTTAACTCCTACATGTTACATCACATATTATACATAGTTCATCATTTCTACTTCATTTACTCATCAAAATTACCTCCATTTCGACTCAAAAACATCCATAAAACAAATCATAAATCATTGTTCATCATATACATAAAAACAAGACATAGTTGTATACATTAGTTCATCAATATTCTAGCACTCTTTCAACACCATTATCACCATCATTCTACCCCTAAACTATCATCATAAATGCTTCTATAAAGCAAACCATGAAGAACAACGTTTGACTTACTTGATTAACTCCAAGTTTCTTCAAAAATCATCAAGAAAACCCTAGCTCCTCTTAGCTCACACCATCATCAACATTTCAAGAGGAAGATGGAAATAGAAATGGGTTTCATTAAAAAGGTGAAAGCAACGACATATTGGAGTGGCTAGTGAAGGATGATAACAAAGCTCAACATTGAGAGTGTGGAGAGAAAGTGTCATGAATGGAGAAGAAAATGAAGAAGAAAAGAGCTTGTAGAAGAAAAATGAAGGACAAAGGAATGATCTTTCAAGTATAAATATCATGGGTTTGAAAACGTGGTGGGTGTCACTTACCATTTAAAAAAATCATGCTACTAGTATCTGTACTTAAACTACCATATAATCTTAATAATCAGTCCATTTGCCACTCGATTTCCAGTCCATTTGTCACCCAATTATTTATGCCACTTGTCAATAAATCCAAATGCCACATGTCACTTATTTCTACTACCAATTGTCACTTATCAACTATTTTGACTACCATGTATCAATTTGTCTCGCCACTTGGATTTTTTTCTAGTTCAAAAATTCACATAAATTTATAAATCTCCCAATTTTGAACAAATAAATTATGAATCACCATTTATAATTCATTAACCAAATTTCAAGACATAAAATTCACAATTCACATCGTAAATCATATTAAACCTTCTATACCCAGAATATGTCAAATGAGTGTATATACAGTATTTGCAATATGTACAAAAATAAAAAATTCGTGTGTATGCTCATGGTATGCATGTGAATGCAATGCATCTCACAATTTTCTAAATTCTATTTCTAATGTATCATAGTCTAGGATCCTATGTCCTAACCCTTAGTATGGAAAAAGGGATGTTACAATTCTCCCCCCCTTAAGAAATTTAATCCTCGAAATTCTTACCTGATTGATCAAACAAATAAGGGTATTGATTCCTCACGGTCTCTTCTGTTTCCCATATAGCGTCTTTTCTCAAATGATTCTTCCAAAGGACTTTCACCAATGGGATCACTTAGTTCTCAATTGCTTATTCTGATAGCCCACTATCTTAATCGGTTCTTCAACATAACTCAAATTACTAGCAATTTAAATCTCCTGAGCTGGTATCACATATGTTGGATCTGACTGATATCTTCTAAGTATACTGACATGAAACACATTATGTATCTGAGACATCTCTATTAGTAATGCTAACTTGTAAGACAATGGTCCAATTCTCTCAATAATCTCATATAGACCAATGTATCTAGGGCTTAGCTTACCCTTTTTACCAAACCTTAGCGCTACTCGTGTTGGACCCTGAATTTTTTTATTGAGTTAAGCATGATTTAAATAAATTATGAGGTCATGATAGAATTATTATTGGAGTTTAATTATTTATTACAGTGTTAGTAGGATTTTATTACACTGGTTAGTTAAATTAAAGCAGTAAGAATGTATTAAGGGCAATTGTGTCATGTCACTTAAGTTTAAAAGCCATAAAGCATTAAAGGAAGGGTAAAGTGGACATTTAATACTCATTAAGGGTAAAATTGGAACAGGAAAAAATGTTGTCTTGGTTATTAAAAGAAAAAAAATGTGAATGAAGGGAGAGAGGAAGAGAAAAACGTGAAAAAGAAAGAGAAGAGTGAGAGAGTTTCGTTCATGAGAGAAAAGAAAGAAGACAAAGTTAGGGTTTCATCTTTTCTTAGCTTTCAAGAGTCATTTTGAGGGTATTCAAGAAGAGAAAAAGAAAGAGGAAGAGAAGAGCTTCCATTTGAGCCAAACGTCTCTTTGTTTGGTGAAGATTTAAGGTAAGCCCATTTTTTAATCCTTTGGATTTTTGGAAGGGTTTTAGTTCATGAAGCTTAGGAAATACATGGGTTTAAGTATTCTAGAATCATTTTTAGTGAATATGCATTTTGGGTTCTCAATTTGTATTCCTGTTGAATTGGATTTTTGCCAATGTTAAAGGGAATTAAGAGAGGCAAGAGGAGTAAGAGATTTTAAAGCAAGTTTTTAAGCAAGAAATCCAGGTGGGTTACATGTTTATAGTTGAGTTAATAGGCCGTGAGTATTTTTCCAAATCAATAAAGTTAAATAATTTTAATTGCTTTATAAATGTTGCATTTATTGCTTCTTAAATGATTTAAGTAATTGATACATGTTTGGTATATGAATCTTGATGATGATTTATGAAATGATGATGGAAATTGTATTTTAAAAATATCATGCTTATAGAAATCATGTTTTTGAAATGTGCCTTTTGTGCAAGATGTTTACAAGATATGGAATTCATGTTTGTTTGGGTTTGTGGTGGTCCATTATGTTACGTCACGTGCATGTTGACCATGTTAAAGGCTTCTCCCGCCTGCCCGCTAATGGCATAGAGCTCCATCACAAACTCTCTCATGTTTACTAGAGATTTGTAAGAACTCCCTCATCTTTACTGGAGATTCACAAGAACTCCCTCATGTTTATCGGAGCTTCGCAAGAACTCCCTCATGTTTATGGACTACCCAAACCATTATAATTGCTTATGTGTTTATGATTAGTTTACAAGTTGAGAAATACATGACTTATGTTGTTTATGAATTGTTTGACACACTTGAGAATTTGAGAAATACGTGTTTT
Organism: Erythroxylum longipes; assembly: GCA_027563885.1. Lineage (NCBI taxonomy): Eukaryota > Viridiplantae > Streptophyta > Magnoliopsida > Malpighiales > Erythroxylaceae > Erythroxylum > Erythroxylum longipes. The sequence goes on from JAOQMS010005032.1 coordinate 16,901, forward strand.
ATGGATTCAATGCAATTTACTATGGCAACGAATATTTTCAATCGTTTTGCTTGTTTCTCTACTATAAACTTGTTACCTATGAGCTTTTAAGCTCACCCCCTATTCCTCCCCGTGTCCAGGTGAAGAGCAAGAGATCGAATGATAGAGAGTCAAGGCATCACTCTAAGTCTGCATATTTTTTATATTTAAATTAGTATAGGAAAACTCAAGGCTTTAGCCGCATTTCAAGTAATACTCGTTCATATATATTTTGTAATTTTGGATTATGATACCAATGATGTATTTGGGTCTTGAAATGCCCATTAAAGCTTTGTAAAACTCTTTTCTTTTGATGTTAATGAAATATA
>JAOQMS010005043.1:0-17246 GCA_027563885.1 Erythroxylum longipes
CAAGCAAAAATACATGCAAGTCAGTAAGTGAGCCAGGTTCGCAAGCATGCAAACAAGTAAGCCAGGCAAGCATGTATACAAGGGATAGACTCCGGAACTCGGGGTCTGAAAGGTATGGTATTAGAGCAAGTATGCATGAACAAGGATAATCAAGTATAAATGAACAAGAGTTAGACTCCGGGAAACGGGGTCTGACATGTTGCATGTTGATTAATAAAGTTTCTGTAGCTAATGACTATTACCTCATCTTTATCCAGTACCCTTTAGGAGATTAAGAAAAAAAAACATCTTTTGGTACTGTAGCTTAGGATCATCTGGCTTGGATTAGCTAGTAGTGCTTCCCTAATCCAATAGACAAGCTTGTTTACTAATTGATATTTTTTAGTTTCAATTACCTTATGAACCTGATGGTTCCTTTCCCTCCAGAGCATATATATGAAGCAGGAAAATATTTTTTGATAGGGAGGGAGTCAATTTGGTTTATCCTAGATAGGTTAGATACCCAGTCTTCTATCTGTACCCATTATTCTTTTTTTAAGAAATAAATGTCTTATTTTAGTAAATAATATCAAGTGTACATCATTAATTAGCTTACAGTTGACATTAAACCAATGTATATGCTAAGCTAAGCAAAACATTAAGTCATTCGTTTAATTCATATCAATTTTTTTGCTATCCCTTTAGTTGTCGCATCAACTACAAGTAACCTTCTTCAAAATGCTAGGAGCTTCCTTATAAGTTTAGAGGAGAGATGTTGCTACTAGATATGTTGCATGATAGATATCTTCACTAATTGATGTCCCAGTTGTATGTGCTTTTCTTTATAAAGGCTGATATGTAGTCTTATTTTATTTACAATGCTCCATGTATCTCCTAAACAGTTCACAAGAGAGATTTAAGACCCTATTATTTCTCTTATACCAGATGCTAGCAACAAGGTAAGCTAAAGCAATATGAATTATTCATTTATCTCCTTATTAAATATAGATTAGGATGCCCCATTATATATATTACACAGAATCCACCTATATCCTAGTCAGCAACATTACTGATTATTGTTGATTAGGATATAGGTGGATTCTTTATAGTATACATCACCATTATAAATCTCCAAAACTCATTAGAGTAGGGGCATAGGAAAAAAGAGATGGTTATGAGATTTAAGTTGATTCCTACATAGGGTACTTTAATTAGCAATATAGAGAAATTTAACTATCCTATTTAAGGTGGCTAGCTTTATTTTGAAAGTTTTCTACAGTGTAGCAAACGCTTAGGACTATGGTTTTGGCACCATACCACCTGGTACCATTAAACTTGAAGTTGCTCTAAACAATATATTAGCCCAGCTGAGCAATTTGAGAAACAATCAGAGCCCTCTAACTTCCATCTAACTTTGTCTGCTTGTCTTTTTAAGTTGAATCTGGATAGAAATTAAACTGCATTTGATATTGGATGTTGGAATAGATAGTTATAGAGTATGAACATTTAAAAAATAGGTGAGGAATTGATTCAGTTTCCATATTACAGAGGAAATATGATGGGTTCAAATTGGAATTTAACATATCTTTTATTTAGGGTCTATTTTGTATAGCTAACTAGCATACATTAAAGGATTTAGAAACAATTGAATTTTTCCAAACTAGTTCACCTTAAAGAATGTGATCTTATTTTGTCTAAAAGGGAGGTATTGGTAAATATTCCTAATTTATAGGGCTTCCAAACAGGAGAATCTAAATGTAAGGGTTCCAAACAAGAGAATCTAAATGTAAGGAGTTGGGTAGGTAATTTGGGAAGTTGTTAGAGTTAAAGGATATACCTCTGTAAGGTACTTACCAGTTAAGACCTTTTATAATCTGTGAAACTATAGTATTCTTTGAAGTCTATTTATAAGGGAATTCAGTTCAGACCTTTAGGAAAGAGGGATAATAGGAGATCACTTATCCATCTAAAACCATGTACTAAGCCCATTTCCAATATGTATCCTCATCCTTAGTATCTCTACCAAAGGCCAAGAATGTTCTCTAGTTTCTTTCATGCTCTAAAACTTGTTATTTGCTAAGTAGCAGGTATGTAACCATATAAACCATATATATTCTTTGTTATTTTTTAGTCTCTAAATCCATTTCTCCAAAATAACTTGATTCCTACTCATTAGTGATGTCAATACTAAACCTCCTTCTTAAATGGGAGAGCATACTGTGTTCCAACATAATTTGGCTCCATAAGCATAATTGATATCACTTGACCTAAGAAATTTCTTCAAGATCCTTTCTAGTTCTTTTATTAGTCTTTTAAGAAGCATCGCATGTGAGCTCCAATGGGTGTATAGGTTAGAAAGGATGTTCTTTCTAGTTGTATATAGCCAGTCACTGATAGGAACTTGTTTTGTTAAGCCCAACCTTTCTTTTTATGGAAAAATTGGTAAAGCAAGATATACGAAGAGGAGCTCTTATACATGCATACCTAATATCAGCTACAATAAACCCATATTAGGAACACCGGTAGAAACGATTAGTTTGCTTTTCTTAAAATTTATTTTCAATCTAGACATTAAGGATAGCAATTCTAAGTAGCTAATGGTGAATCTTAGAGATTGTATATTCATTCCATACAAAAACAATAGATCATCTACATAGGCTAAAGCAAAAACATTTAAACTATCACATTTACGATGATATCCAAAATCCTTTGAGCTCAGAATATGCTTCTGAGTAATCATGATAAGTATTTTGACAGTAATGGTGAATAGGTAGGGGGATAATGGGTCTCATTGCCTTATATCTCTAGATCCTCTGAAGATTTGAGTAGGTTTACCATTTATTAGAGTATAGAAAGAAGTAGTGGTGACGCAGGCCTTTATCCAAAATAAGAAAATGTTTGGAAAGTTAAATGCTTTGAGGCAATTTAGGATAAATTCTCACTCTATTAAATCAAAGGCCTTTTAAATATCTATTTCAGTGAGCAACCTTTTATTTTTAGATTATTGGAGTAATCATTAGGGTCAAAGCTGTGTACTACTAGACATCCCCAGACCCTGCATATCATTAGGACTTTCACTGTGTTGTTTTTGATATTGTTATATTAGTGGAATAATCCTTACAAAGCTCCTGAGCTAGTAAAAGGTTATGTACAACTCTTCTGTCAATAATGAAGGCACATTGACAAGGGCTTACAAAGGGGCAAAGACACCCTTAATTCTATCTGTCAAGATCTTTGTAATAATCTTATTCACAACGATACAATATGAGATAGGGAAAAAATATTGAAGTGAAGAGGCATTTTCTATCTTAGGAATAAGGCATAGATAGTTTTATTTAGCTCCATTAGTATTTTTTATTATTGAAAAATTCTAATAGACAATCTACTACAATTTCCCCTGTGATATCCTAAATTTTTTGAAAGAAACAGGTGTTGAAGCTCCTAGGGCCAGGTGCCTTATTTGTCTTAAAACTGAAGACAACTTTCCTATTATCATCTTGAGTGATTAGCCTAGTGAGGAGGGAGGATGATTCTTCTTGAAGGCCATCTCAAATATACTCCTTAACTGTTAAGACGGTGAACGAGGCTACAAATAAAAAACCTAAAAGATTCTTGTAATATATATAAGCCACCTCTTTCATGGTTTTTTGAACTATGACTACATTTCCTTCACTATCTATGAGATACTTAATGTAGTTTATGTTTTTATAGGCCAATTTGGTATTGAAGAAGAAGCAAATTAATTTATCACCATTTTTGAGCCATTATATTCTGGCATTTTGTCTAAGAAAGGAGTTATGTAAGCATAGGGACTGGGCAGTGTGATTGAGAGCATCTTCTTGGAACTTGAGATTGGAATTGTTAGGTGAACTATAATGTTCATATTAGGGGAATTCGAGTTAGGACTTGGTGTTCTTAAGCAAAACTTCATAATATAGGCGTAATTGACTTTTTAGCAATTCAAGTTCTATTTTCACTTTCTTCAGTTTTGCTACTAGTTGGAAAGCCTTACTTCCTGGAATATAGGAATTGATACCCTTCCTTATTGATTCTTAGTATCCATCTAGTTGAATCATAAGATTGTAGAATCTAAAAGGGGGTTTGTGAGCGATAGAGTTTAGCATACCCTTGACCTCTAGGATGGAATGATCTTATCACATAAGTGGACCAAATAGAGCAAAACTATAAGAGAATTTCTTATCCATAAATGATTAGCAAATGTTCTGACAAGCTTCTTTATAATGAAGAAAAATCCTTTCTGTTTGTTAGACCATGTGAAAATTTAGCCTATGTAACTCAAGTCAGTTACTCGATTACAGTTTCTCACTAATTTGGATGTTTTTCTCTGTAAGTGCCTAGGTATTATCCTTCTTGATGATAGTGTTCCATGTTTTCTCTATTACTTCTGAAGGTGGTTTATCCACTTTGTGGTTGGGTGGCACCTCCTCTTGTATTCCCATTAGCTCAGTATAAGATTCTATTTTGAATAATACCTGTAGTTTTTTATGCCATGTTTGTTGGAGGTTTCCGAGTATAAATTAGTTGAATGACATGGTCTAATAACTTTCCTTAATCTAATAACCTCTTGATAATTAGTGAGGAAGGTAACTCCTAATCTATACAAAGGAGTTTTCCAAGTGCACTCACCATCAAAACTTAGGCCTTCCTTGGTCCACTACTTAAGAGGGAGACAATAGGGGGATCTAAATAGGAACCATGCTCATCTTGTCTCTATCAAGCATCATCCCAAGTTTCCATCTCATTAAGAGGATGATTTTTTCACCTATATGTCATGGCCCCTACTTAATGCTATTAGAGAGGTTGGAGTCCTTGGTGAACCTAATGATGAAGCTATTGTCATCAACCATTAAAACTTTCTTCCAAGAAGAACCTAACCAGTAAGGAGGACCAATTATTTGCTTTTGCTTTGAGAAGACCAACTCAGGGATAAACCGCACCCTCCTTTAAGGAAGCATTAGGGTAGTGGGTGAGTTTTAATCTTTCCTTATTTTATTTAGATTTGATTAGATTACTCCATGATTGAGGTGGTTGTTCTTGGTTTAGAGTAAGAATAGAGGTCGGATCAAAAGATAGAGATAGAAGAGGTGAAGGTAGTGGCAATAGCATTGGTGATATGTCTTTCGTAATAGGTTAGGCTAAGGTTATAGAAAAAGATGCAGGTGAAGATGAGGGCAATGGCCTAAAGGACAGGGGCAGAAACTTAACTCTTGAACATTGCTGAAGGTTTGTCCCCTGATAGGCTATTTCCTAGAAAGGGAACAAAAGGAGAAAGGAAGTCGAAATCAGGGAGAGTTTAAAAAGGAAGTTTATCTAGATAGTAACTTAGGAAGAAAATTATTGCAAGCTTTTTAAACTACTCTTTAGGGTGGTTGGCTGTCTTAGCAAGAGAAATTGAAGTTAGAGAAGAAATGGGAGAAGAAAGAGAACATAAGGGAGACAGATTAAAACACTAGAGAAGGAAATAAGATGTAGGAGAGTAGATTGAAACAATGGAAGCAATGAACCAAAAAAAAAGCATATCTGGGAAGGCTAAGAAGACTAAATTCAAAGGAAAAAATCTAGAGAGAGGAAGAGATTATATCTTTAAAAGCCATTTTTTTAACTCACTTTTTGTTTATATTATGTTATATATAAAGAAATTATTTTTATCAATGACATGAAGGATTTTATCTAGTCTAAAGAAATGAAGAAAAAGGTATGAGGCACTTATAAATATGGATCAAATTTAGGTCTAGTTATTAATAACAGTAGGAGCAAAGAAAGGGATTTTAGAAATAGGAGTAAGTCACAATCTAAGCTAAAGGTTAAAGTTATTTGATGCTTTACCTTTAATTAAAAAAAAGGAACTTTAAAAGGTACAATCTATAATAGAAGAAGGGAAATGCGAAAAAGAAATAAAATAAAATTCAAATGATGTTGTAGCGCAAGAGATTTTCGATAAAGAGAATTGAAGATGCAAGGATATTATTAGTTTTTCTGATTCTGCAAATTGGTGGGTGATAAACACTAGCACATCTTATCATATGAATTTCAATAAGGATTAGTTCTATTCTTTTAAAGAATGGAATATTAATATTAGATTGGATGATGATGGAGAGTGTGCTATCAAGGATAGTGGTTCAATGCAAATCCAAATGCATAAAGGCATTATTAGAATGTTAAATGTCTCATGTAATCCTAATAAAATAATATGATTTCTCTGAGCACTCTTGATCATCATAGGTATAAGTTTTATGGTGGCTATGGTTACTTCAAGATGTTAAAGGGCACGATATAGGATTAGCAATTTTGCCTAAGGCAGGTCTCGTATAACCTAAACAACCTGAATTTAATAAGCTTAATTTGATTTGACTGAGTTTTGGCTCGGGCTCAGGATTTTTTAAGGCTTCAGGTCAAGCTTGAGTTCGAATTAGGTGGCTTCAAACTTGAATAAAATATAACTTAAAATGACATAATTTTGTTAATAGAAAAAACGATAGTGTTTCTTAAAACAAAGCGCTAACATTAAATCACAAACCTCTTGCCTGCTTATGCTCTTCACTTCATTGCATCATTATAGCATAACTGTTTCCAAAACAAAAATCATGAAACCCTTTTGCTACCTAATTATGGTTTTTCGATATGTATAAGTTTTAATATTTAAACTCGATAATCCGCAAGCGTATTGGTCTTTCATGCAGTACCTAAGATGTCGATCCTACAAGGAGGGTTAATCTAATCCTAAATATAAGGCCAAAAATAATTCACAATAATTCAAAATGAATAAAACTAAGGCAAGAATTTATTTCAATCACGCACTCAATTTCAAGTATCCATTACAAAAATATTAATAAAATAGCAGTCGCAACACCCAATCAAGAATCAACCTAAAGAACTACCAATTGAGAGAAAGGGGAATTTTATCTATCTTTAATGCTAACCTAATCGATTATGAACTACTGGATTACTGGTTCTAGATGGTCCTAGGTTGATTACTCTCTCTCGAGTTATAACTGTTATCCTAATTCATAAACCCTAATCAGATTATGGGAATTGCAATATCTCGATTAACAATCTATCTAAATCCTTAATTAGATCTGAAGTTATCCAAAAACTATCAAAAACTTATGCAAGATCTCTTTTCACACAATTTACTGACTTGAATTAATTCTCATTCTATTAAATTACCTAACTCTCATTGGCCCAATTTAATAATTTTTCACTTGGTTCACCCTCTTAGTTTATCATCAAATTATGCAAGTGCAAAAATTAAATCACAATAAATCCAGTAAAAACACAAACAGTCAAATTTCATTAAATCAAAGATAAAAACAACCTGAAGGTCAGTTTAGATGTAATCAACATTCATACAATCCTATCATCAATGTTTATCCTAATTTTATACAATAATAAAATGGAACATAAATCAGAAACAAGATTGGAATGGATGACGGAGGCAGTAATAGCAAGAAACCTCCTGCTCCCGGAAGTACTTCGCGTAGGCTTCTTCTCCACGTCTCTCTTCCTTCTTATCTTTCTCAATCTCTCGATGAACTCTCTCTAAGGTTTATCAATAGTGGCTGATGCAAAAGCTACCTTTGCTACTTTTTCTTCTTCTTTAAGTACCTTTTGTGTTTTAGTAGCCTTAAGGTTTTTTTGAGGTCAAAAAGGTCCGAAAATTTCTCAAAACTTGACGTTTTTACTTGTTTAGGTGTCTGCCCGACGCAAGCTACGATTGTGGCCCTACATGCTACAATCGTGGCCTACATATAAGCCTTCTGTGATGATCGTCGCATATGGACCATCATGGGCTGTCTCTAGTGCTTGTATCACGATCATGGCCTACAGTTCCATGATCGTGGGTCGCTGTTTCAACCTAAATGTCTCTGAAACTTCTTCAATCTTCGATGTTGACCCTAAAACACTAACAAACACATCAACGTACCTCAAAGACATAATAATTAAGCTTAAAGACTTGACTAACCCATAAAAACAGTTAAACGCACTTAATTAACAAACTAACGCAATTCTAACCTAAACACATACTAAATGACTAAGTTAACACTTAAATACATAACAAACAAAGGCCTAAAACATAATGCAATTCGCACTTATCAACATCCACACACTTAAACATTTGCTCGTCCTCAAGCAAACAAAACAACAAACACACAACACACAATGCAATAATGAGACAATGGCTTCAACTTCATAAAATCAACTTATTTTAAACACAATCATTCGAGTCATTTCAATCATTAACATGCTAAATTTGCGTCTTGGGTCTTTGAACTACATATACATATTAATCCAGACTAAAGTGTTAAATTTTTTACCCTTTTCAATTATACACATCTACTAATAATTCTTTGGTCATTTAGATTTTGTAACTACTCCTAAGTATGTTTTTATGAAAAGTCAACTATTACCATTTCGGCAATTTTCTTTCGAAAAAACTTTTTTTATTTACTTTTTGTGAACATGGACTTAGTCTTTTTATGCGAAGGCAAACATTGGTAATAAATGTCGATCCTGTTACTCAACTAAGTCATGTTTTTTATTAAGCTGCTTGGTTGGAACATCATTATAGCCTTTTTACTCGAAGGCACACATTTATTATATGTGTCGATCTGGTTACTCAGCTATATCACATTCTCAACTGGCTATTAGCTCTATTCATAACCCGAAGGTTAGTGGAATAGTTATTTTTATTTTATTTTTTTATTGCCTACCTTGTTGCTTTAGCTACTCATTTCCATGAAAAATTCTAGTAAAGCCACTTAAGTCGAAAGGCCTCAAATTATGAATGAATATGACAAGTTAGAGGGTAATAAACTTACACCAAATCCTAATTAAGCTGCATATTTAGCCAAAGACCCCAATTCATTAATTTTGCGAGCTAATGATTCTTCACAACCTAATAAACTATGTTCAAAATTAAATCAATTCCAATTCATCTAAGCCATTGACATATTCACACAATTCACAAAATGCAACCTAACAACTATCATACAATATGCAAAATCACATTCAAAACAAAACACATAACCCTCCCCACACTTGAACAACACATTGTCCCCATTGTGAGAAAGGGATAAACAAGCACATAAGGAAAGAAGAAACATAAATTAAAGTAAAACAAAAAATAAAATGAAGACTAAATTTAAAAATAAAGGGGGTTAGACAAAACCTCATGGTGATGGAGGCGGAGATGGTGCTAAAGGTGGCAATTGAACGCCCTAAGCCTCAAAATAACGATGGATAAGATGTATGTCCCAGCTCTGATGTCTTTGAGTTGGGGCCATCTCCTTCATCCTCCTGGATTTCTCCACAAGTGTAACTCTAATTACCTTATTGTTTGCAGAGATTGTATCCAGTATTTTCTTTCATCCCGGATCTTCTGTTTCTTCTTCCTCTTTGGACTCTTCACTAGTTGAGTCCTCTTTTTCTTGCTGAGGTGGTGCTGTACTCGAACTTGCCTGACTAGCCCTGATCTTAACATGCATCTTTTGACTGATATCCCAGAGTTCCATATTATGGGACTTAAGGATTTCAGCAGGCCATAGATGATGATGATTTAGGAAGTCTGGGAGATGGAGAGTTAAACCACTATAACCCATGCCATAATAATCAGCAATGGGCAGAAACTAAGTACCCCATATCTAAATTGTTGCTCCTTTTGCACGGAGTCGCAATAATAGTGTTTAGCACATGTGTGGAGGTGCACACTGGAATACTGTGATCCATGCGCCACAACATGAAGAGTTCCTTTGTTGAACACTTATTAGTTTCTAATTTATCAAAAACCAGTTGACACATGAATTTATGCAATAACAAGTACTCATGGGTCCTTATGAAGTTATTGTGGTCATTTTTGTCATCAAATTGCTCTACCCAGTAAGCTCATTCCAATAGCGAGAAGCACGAAAATCTTTGTGTTGATCGATAATGGAAGATACAGGGAGCCCACACATCTCGCATATGATTTTGATGTTTAGTTCATAAGCTTGTCCCTGCAACCTAAACCACATTTCTTTAGGATTCCTATATTCATAGGAAAAGGAAGTAAAGAAATCTAAAGTGAGCTCTTGGTAAACAGGAAATTAGAAGTGTATGAATTTTGCCTACTGAATTCTTTCTGCTAAGTTCTCTACCCTATCGTACAGTTCTAACCTATCAAGTGTATCAAAATCAAATTGTTTAGGGACTACAATTTGTTTAGCATTAAGGGAATGAAAAGGAATACCTTCCTCCTCTATGTAGATCGGGAATGGTGCTCCGAAATCCCTTACTCTGTGCCTTCTCCCTCGTCCTGAGACTTGCTTTCTTCCCGATGATTGATTACGCCTTATTGTTTGCTTAATGCACAGTATACTTGCTTGCGAGTCGGTAGAAGGAAGAAATTTGAAATTTTGAAATTTGGGTAGAGAGAAGTGAGAGTGTTTTGAGGTTTCAAATCTAGAGAGATAAAGTAAAAATGAAAGTGAGTGAAAGATAAAGTTGGAACTTAATATATAAGTTATTAGAGGGTAAAATGGTAATTTTGACTTAAAAATCATGTGCCACCTTTTTACCCTGCCGTAGGCCACGATCGTGTCCTTTTTTTAATTCTTCTTCACTTTTCCAATGTCACTTCTTATCTCTTTATGGCCCTTTCGCCTCTCCTTGCTTACTTCCTCAATCATCTAATTAATGGCGAATTTCTATGCCTTCCCGATTTTATTTGGAAATGAAATAACTTAACTATGAAATCTAAATTTTCTAAAAACTATCAAAGGAAATAAAATTCCATAGGTTACCTCCCATACACTGCTTCTTTCAATGTCGGTAGCTCGACACTCTAACCTTGGAAACTCATTCAGGATCAATTATGAGTGGCCTTCTTCTAACTTTTCATTTAACGTCGATTTTTAGCCTGTAAGTAAGCTACAACTTGCAAAATAATCAAAAGGACAATATTGATAACATTATGAAAACCAATTAAGCTCAATAATGTCCTTTTTCAAGTGAACTGTCAACATAACAAGGAATAAAAAAAGTCCCCGAATCTTTCATTGAATCCAACAGTTTGTCCTATACGAAGGTAAGTTGCTCTCTTTCTACCTTAATCACCTTCGTTTCCTCTGCTTCTTCTGCTTCACAAATAGATACTTTCATAGCTTCTTCAAACTCAATGTCTGCTGTCATCTGTTCTTCATCCTTTTGTCCTTTAGAAGATTCAAACACATCAATTATACTGAATGAGCTACTCTCCTTCAGATTCTTTAATACATCATTCATGTTGAATATCACTTGGTCATCATTAATCCCGAATGATAAGGTTTTTTTCATGGAAATCTACTAAAGATTTTTTGTTGTTCGCACATGGTATATTAAGATCTGACGGATAATATGAGGGGTTTTCATCCGTTTCTTCATTTTCTTTCTTGATTTCTTAGTCTTGTATAAGGTAGAGTTCAGTATGGTATTCCACTAGTTCTTCTTGTTCTTCCCCATTTTTAAGTGTGATAGCCTCATATTGCTCTCGTTGATATAATTCCATATTGCTCAAATATTTTTCCACACTTCTCTTACAAAATTGAGGGGAAAGTTGTCTTACTTGAATCTCCATGTTGTGAATAGAAGCGGCATGATTTTCCGTTACTTGATCAAATTACTCTTTCAGTCTCTTCTGGTTCTCTTCTATATCTATTAGGTTATCCATGATTTTGTCTAATTTGGAATCCCATGAATTAGACTCATCTTACTGAAATTCAAAAAGGCCTTGATGTCCTAATGTGAGTATTTTCAATGTTGGACAAATAGAAATTTAGGTGGTTCTACCACCTCGGAGTGTACATGTTCCAATAAGGATTGTTGCTTCCCTAACCATATTGTGCCTTATTGTAGTTCACGAAAGTTCCTTGCTCCCTATAATATCTATCCTCCGTCATTATTCTTTCCATTTCTTCTTGGCATGCATTTAACTCTTCAGATGTCTCATTTCTCATTCTAAGATGTCTTACTGTGTCTCTACTTTATATTCTAAACTTCTTTCTCTATTTTTTTGTTTAAAACAAAAGATAGTGAAAAAGTCTTAGACTAAAAAACTAAACTAATCGCCTCCCTGGCAACGACGCCAAAAACGTGATCGCAGTTTTCTAATATGTATAAGTTTTAATACTTAAGCTCGATAATCTGCAAGCGTATGGGTCATTCGCATGTGTCAATCCCACGAGGAGGGTTAATTTAATCCTAAATCTAAGGCCAAAAATAATTTGCAATAATTCAAAATGAACAAAACTAAAGCAAGAATTTATTTCAATCACGCATTCAATTTTAAGAATCAATTACGAAAATATTAACAAAATAGCAGTCATAACACCCAATCAAGACTCAACCTAAAGAACTACCAATTAAGAGAAAGGGTATTTTTATCTATCTTTAATGCTAACCTAATCGATTATAAACTACTATATTACTGGTTCTAAACGGTCCTAGGGTAAATTACTCTCTCTCGAGTTATAACCATTAACCTTAATTTAGAAACCCTAATCAAATTATGAGAATTGCAATCTCTCGATTAACAATTTAACCAAAACCCTAATTAGATCTGAAGTTGTCAAAAAACTATCGGGAACTTATGCAAGATCTCTCTCACACAATTTACTGACTTGATTTAATTCTTATTCTATTAAATTACCTAACTCAAGTTAGCCTAATTTAATAATTTTTCACTCGATTCACCCTCTCAGTTTATCATCAAATTATTCAAGTGCAGAAATTAAATCACAATAAATCTAATAAAAACACAAACAATCAAATTTCATTAAATTAAAGATAAAGCAACCTAAAGGTGAGTTTAGATATCCTCAAAATTCTTACAATCCTATCATCAATGGCTATCTCAATTCTATTCAATAATAAAATGGAACATTAACTGGAAACAAGATCGGAATGGATGACAGAGGTAGCAATGGTGGGAAACCTCCTATTCCGGGAAGTCATGCACATAGACTTCTTCTCACGTCTCTCTTCCTTCTTCTCTTTCTCAATCTCTCGATGAACTCTCTTTAAGGTTCTCAATGATGGATGATGCAAAAGCCACCTCTACTCCTTTGTATTCTCCTTTAAATACCTTTTGTATTCTTAATGGTGGCTAATGCAAAAGCTACCTCCCTCGAAACTTGATGTTTTTACTTATTTGTGCATCTGCCCGATGCAGGCCACGATCGCGGCCCTGCATGCTATGATCGTGGCCTACATCTAGGCCTTCTATCATGATCATGGGTAGTCTCTTGGGCTTCTATCACAATTGTGGCATATGGGCCACGATCGTGGTCTGTCTCTAGTGCTTCTGTCACGATCATAGCCTGTTGTGCCACAATTGTAGGTCATTGTTTCAACCCAAATGTCTCTGAAACTTCTTCACTCTTCGATGTTGATCCTAAAACACCAACAAACACATCAAGGTACCTCAATGGCATAATAATTAAGCTCAAAGACTTGACTAACCCATAAAAACACTTAAACACAATTAATTAACAAACTAACGCAACTCTAACCTAAACACATAATAAACAATAAAGTTAACATTTAAATATATAACAAACTAAGTCCTAAAACATAATGCAATTCACACTTATCACTACTAATCACCCTTCAATTCTTCCCATATATTTTATCATATAACGAGACATAAAAAGCTATTTACTTGGTAACTATAAGAGATTCCATAATAGCATTGTATATAAAGAAAAAGAACCTAGGACCACATTAAGAGTTGCACAACCAATGAAAAATGACTTAAAATATTATCAGTTTCTTATCTCTATAGAATTTAATTATATTAAGTTCTTTTCTATTTTAAATCCATAAAATTTGTGGTTCAAAAAACCTTTAACTAAGTTATGCCATTCAAACTATTGACATAAAAGAGGACCTTCAAATGGTTTTTTTATTGATAAAGCTCATTTATGCTTTATTGGGTGGAATTTATGGAGGATAGTTCACCATGAGGTTTTTAATTCCAAAAAACTAGGAAATGATGTAGTATAATTTTTTCCATTCAAAATACATTTTTGCAGATTATATGAATATTAATTCTTATTTCAATAATCATTGTGACTTAGTAGGTTTGAGGGAATTTTAACTTAAAAGAGAGTGTAGGTTAGCACGTTGTGTTATTGTTTATATTTCCTTGAATTGGGACCACATATTGGACCAAATTTAATTAATAATTTTAACTATAATTTAAATTAGTCCTGGTGTAGCCATATTAGGCTTCAAACCACCCAATCCTTATTAGTTTTAAGCTTGGGCCCCTACCTTGAAGCTAGATTAAAGTCACGGTACAGGCTTGAGCCTTTATGTAAATTTTTCAAGTCGAGCGCAGGCCCCTACCCAACACCATTTCTAACGCTTTGTTAAAATAAAACGAAAATTAAAACATAAAATTTATGTCTTAATAGGCAAGAAAGTAATGGGGTTGATGGTTATATTTTAGTCATTAGGATAGAATGATGATAGTGCAAAGTTGTGGCATCATATATTAAGACATATCAGTGAGAAAAAACTTGAGATATTGAGTAAAAAAGGTTTATTGGATGGATTTATGACTAGTAAGATAAAGTTCTGTGAGTCATATGTTCTTAATGAGCAGTATGGGATCAAATTAGATTTTGGTAAGCATACTTTCACCAGCATCCTTGATTATATTCATTCAAATTTACGGGGTCTTGCCCTAATTCAATTCTATAAAGGATGTACTTATTTTACCACATCTACTGATGATTACTTGAGAAAAGTCTAAGTGTTTTTTCTAATGAAGTGTTTGAAAAGTATAAGGAGTGGAAGACAATGGTTGAAAAATACACCAAAAATAGATCAAGACACTCAAAATTAATAAGTTGGAATTGTGCAATAAGCTCTTAGATGAGTTTTGCAAGAAGGCATAATGAGGCACCACATTATATGTCATACACCACAGTAAAATGGATTTGTAGAATAAATGAACAAACACTCATACATTATTCTTGATGCATATGGTTAAATGTTTGACTTTTGAAGTAATTCTGGGTTGAGGCAGTTAACACTATCACTTATTTAGTGAATAGATCTCCATCAACTATAATATATTTTAAGAATTTTCAAAAGGTATGGTATAATAATCCCATTTATTATTTTATCCTTACTTAAGCTCATTTTAATGATACTAAATTGGACCCTTATGAAGTGCGTATTTTTAGGGTATAGATTGTGGTATACTAAAAAGGATATAACTGTAAGGTTTATTATTAACAAAGATGTTAATTTTTATTAATCTACTATGTTTGGCCAGAGGGAGGAGATTGATGATCTTATAGGTAAAAAGGGTATGCATGTTGACTAAAAGGTGAAGTTTAAAATTAGAGCTCTAAGTAAGATAGAGAAAAATTAGTCCATAGATATGCATGAGGAACAACCATGAAGTATAACAACAAAAAGGAAAAGGAGAGAAATAAGGAGACTTGTCGAGTATTTAGCTTGTGTTGATGTTGAAGAAACTAATTTTATAGAATTTACCTTGAAAATAGTTGTAAATATAAACTATGATGAACCATCGACTTATAAAGCAATAATGTATAGTAAAGAAGCATAAGAATAGTTGATTGCCATGAATGAGAAGATACAACTTTTAAATAAAAATAAGATATAGGAAATTATACCATTACCAAAGTGTGTAATGTTAGTGAGATGCAAATAGGTCTTTAAAAAGAAAAAAGATATCTTATTGTTAACTTAGTTAGGTTTAGGGCATGACTAGTTGTGAAGCATAAGACTATAAAAGTTCTTTTAGCCATGATAAGCTTATTTAATCTAAATTTGGAGAAAATTAATTTGAAAACTACATTTTTCATATAAATCTAAAATAATAGATTTATATGTCATAGACATAAGGATTTTTTACTTTGGACCATGTATATTTGCTAAAGAAATTCTTACTTAGGTTAAGATAGTCACTAAGAAAATGTTGCAAGAGGTTTAATGCTTTCATGATGTTTTATAATTTTGTTTGAAATCAGTTTGATAATAGTGTTTACTCTAGGAAGATGTTAGATGGTTTATTAACTATCTGTTGCTATACTTTGATGAAATGTTAATAATAAGGTTATCTTTTACATGTTACTAAGGGTTATATTAGTTGTAATTTAGCACTTTTATAGCATATTTTCTATGAATTAATAATGTTTTCTTATATTTATTTCATTTTCTTACAGGTGATGAGTTTAAGGAAAAACCACATATTTAAGTGCAACTTTCTCCATATTTGTGCATATCTCGGTGAAATTAGATTCTTTGGAAATCTAAAAAGGTGAAGTTAGATTCATTGGGAAGCTAACTCAAAGGATAACAACTTTATAGAAGGAATTAAAGAATTATTTAAGCTCAAATATGTTAAACACTTCAGGAAAAGTGAAGAAAGAGGCAATACAACACAATTACAAGTTCATATTAGACCCGTGTTGTTGTGTTATTTGTATGGAACACAACTAAATTCAAATATAAAATGGAGCAAAGAGACTTTAAAAAAAATAAAATCAACACTAATCTAGAAGTTTAATAAATGTTAAATTCCCGATTTAAACTTTAAGGATGCAAATAATTACAAGTTCAATCACCTTAGAACTCTTTTATATGATCTTATATTATAAATAATTTTATTAAGGACTTTATAAGGGACTTTAAAGGCTAGTTACAACCTCCTTTCCCACTAAATTGTTAGTTTTAGGGCTTGTTCGCATAAGAAAGAATTTTGGAGCAAGATTAGAAAAGACTATGATGAATCTTCTAACTCTTTCTTCCTTTCTTTTTTATGTTAAAATTATTTTTTAATTTTTCATGACTTTTAGTAGTTAAATTTCTAATTAGGATTAGGGATTTGTTTGTGATGGATATTTCAAATATTACTGCATAAGTAGTTATCATTTAATTGAATTTATTCTCTTTGATCTTAATGTTAGGTTTACACTAGATCAATATAGATTTAGTCTTAGGGATTGAATAAAGGATTGAGAGGTGAAGTATGGTACTGTAACACCCCACTCCCGCAACACACGTACCCGACATCCTGAGGGATATCCGAGTCCGTGCCCCGCGAGGGTGGCATGCTATAGCACTCGATCATTCAAATTTTAGTATAATTTTTTTTAAAAAAACCACAACATAAAGTGCAGAAATCGATAACCAAATCGGGCCCACTCTATTCGCAAACTTTTTCAAACATAACAATACAATCAATAGAATTT
>JAOQMS010005064.1:0-17245 GCA_027563885.1 Erythroxylum longipes
CAAAATTTGATAACACTTCCTTCTAGAAAATTGTTCCTCATTGTCTTAAGTTTCTAATGACACCAAAATCATTCAATTCGGTTCAGTACTCTAAAGTTTATTCCCCAATCATTTTTGGTTTGTTCCAATACTAACATAGCATTCTATATTCAACTTCCCTTAAAAAATTTAGATCCTTAGAGACTGAATTAGGACTCCATTTTATCATACAATTTGTATCTCTATGTCTCTAGTTTATAAAAAATTAAAAATCACTCTATTTGGATCACTACAAAAAAAGTTATGCCCAAAATACCTACACATACTCTGAGTTGGAAAGTTCGCCGAGACAAAAAACCAAGTTCGCCGCGGCGAAAATGTCCAGAAACCCATTTCGAGAACGTGTTTTGGGACATTTTCCATCTTCTTACTTCCCACCTTTCCCATATAACCCATCTTACCCATCTCTTCTACTTCATTTTCAACATAATTCCAATCCAATATCATTCACAACAATTCATAATCTAGTTTTTGTTTTTATCATTAACCAAACACAACATCTACATAAATCATTCATCACAACTTCCGACACATATTCACTCTATTTTCACTTCTAACCAACCCTGAACATGCTTCATCTAACAATTAAGAAAGGTTCATGCTTATACTTACTTGTTGAAGCTTCAAAATCTTCACAAACCCTAGCTTTTCTCTTCTCTTCCTCTCCTTCCACGACACTCTCTTCTTTCACTCTTCTCACACACAATTTTTTTTCTTCTCTTCTTAAGAGTAAGACTACTCTTCTTCCCATTTATACTCTTTATAGATGTGAAATGTCCACTTTATCCTTCCTTTAAGCCTTATAACCTTTTATGCTTTAGTGACTTACCAAGAATGCCCTTTTATGCATTCTTACAACTTTAATTCCACTAAACCATATAATAAAATCCTACTAATATTGACATAACAATTAATTCCAAAATTAACCCATCAAAACCTCATAATTCAAGTAAATCATGCTTATTCATCAAAAAAATTCGGGGGCTAACAAATTAGTCCTCTATAATATCCCTAGGTCTTCTCAAATTTATCTAAACAATTTTGGCATTAGCCGAAATTATCTTGACGGTGAAAATCGTCAAGATAAATAAGTTAATCTACTAGACACTAAAGAGACCGATTCGATGTTCGGAAAATTTTTAGACTAATTTCAAGCACATGCATTAAGCATGTTATTTTCATCAAAATAATACATTTCTTATCACATAAAAGCCTTATTTAGGCCTCATAACTAAAATACATACATTATAAGTCATTAAGTAAGTCAACTCCAACTTTCAAAAAGTTGGCCAATGTTGACTTTGACTTTATTTATTAATTGAATCAAATTCAACTAATTCTGGAAAAATTCCAGAGTCTTATACACATTCTAAATGTGTCTAATACTAATTCCTAGGATTTATTTATTAAAAATTGGAATAAGCTAACACATCATATGTGTATGACACTTGTCACATTACTTCTAACACTAGACAAACATTACATCATTCGTGCATAAGATAACCACTTTAATAACAAGTGTCATGCATCTCATACAGGTGGCAACATCTCATCTTGCATGTGCATGCATAAAATTTATAAAAACAATTTTTAAAAAAATTAATATGAATTTTTCATGCATGCATGTTCATCACCTTTCTAGAATTTCCAGAACTTCATACATGCATCAAGCTGAAACTAAATTCGTAATAAAATAGCAAATGACAATCAATTGCAATTTTCTTTTATAGAAACATAATATAACATCTTATAAACATTTCAGTGAAAAAAACAGAAAAATTTTCTAGAATTAATAAGAATTTCTCAAAGTCAACACATGCAATTAGTTTTCCAGAAAATCCCAGGAATCAACATATGAACAATCTAGATATGAAATTGAAATAAAATAGCAAATGACATTAAATTGCAATATCCTTTTACAAAAACATAATATAACATCTTATAAACTTTTATGAGAAAGAAAAATAGAAAAATAGAAATTTTTTTTAGAATTTACAAGAATTTTTCCAAAAAAACATGTAAGTCAGTCACAACCCAGCAGACACTTTACACATGTTCAATACATCATCTATTACATGCACAAACAAGCTCCAATACCACTGTTGGGTTTGCTATGTTTGCAAGCATCACATGCATATGGATGCAGCGGAAGTGTCGGAATGACAACTCGAAAATCACAGAATCTCACATGCATGCAAGGATATGTAAAGAACATGAAATAATAAAACTTTTTACCTTGTTTATCTCCTCCTTTCTTGTTTCTTCTCCTTGTTTGGGTTGTTGCAAACTCCAAACCCTTCCTTGATCACCCAAGAACACACAAAAAAGGAAGATGAAACAATGTGTAAGGGTTTTAGAACACCAAACTTGATGAATTCAAGTAGATGTTCAATATGATAGAAGATAGATCAAGGTTATCTTGCATACATGTTGATTTATACAACATTTGTATAAATTGCATGAAGATAACTCAAGAACTCTTCTCACTCTCTCTAGAACCCTTTCTCTATCACTTAAGTGTGTAAGAAGTGAAAGTAGCTCATATATATAACTGAAGAACTCACTTATATATCATTTCGAGGCCTCTGTTATGATCGTGGCCTTGCTGGACACGATCGTGGCATGTCTCTCCTTAGGCCACAATCGTGGCCCTATGATGCACGATCCTGGCCTGCTTAAAATAGGCCATACACACTTGTTTTTCATCTGATCTTTTATGCATGTGAACCTTAGGTTCCCAGCTATTTTAGGCACTTGAATTAACTCTTAATTCAAACACATCATGATGCCTATTTGCTGGACTATGAATGGATTAACACTCAAACTCTTTGATAGTTAATTATCTAACTTATGAACCTTTCTATAAACAATTACCGTGCAATTCTTCCTTTCACCATACTTTACCCCACTTGGTTCGGAGTATGGGATATGTGTCAACTTCTACTAGACTGACTACGTCACATTTAGTCCAAGTCATGTTAGTTCTTGTTCTAGGATCTCATTACTCATATGTGTCATTGAAGACCCTTTTCATGAGAAATACCTGCTCTGGCTAGAGACCCCTGAGTAATGACCCCAACAAGAGGCCATGGGTATCATCTCCTTCTATAAAGAGTGGTGAATCCTTTATTGGCTACCCAATTACCTTTGAACATAAATAGCTGTACCCAATCACCACCCTAAGACCAACCTCATCATGAGATAACAAGGAATGGTGTCAAAGCACAGGATTTATATTGAATACCTTAAGTCTAAGGATATTTGCACCATTGCCATGATGAGATTAATCATTGACATTCGATAGATCATCCATATGATAATCTCATAGCTGGTCATCCGATATACTTACTACCCTTAGTAAGCATCCACATATTAACTCTAAACATCTCATGCTTACAGTTTATGAGATCCACTGCTTGATCAAATCAAGGAGTATAATATGTGCTAGTATTTCTAGATTAATAATGTCCTGTCTTATTAATCCTATGACTAGGTATTATTTAGATACTAACATAATTGCACATGATAGGAATCTGATTATCATGATCTCATCATGATTTCCTTCATGCTATGTTTTGTATCATGGACTTCATTAATTCGATTTAAGATCAATATCAATTCATATATATATAAATGAATATCAAATCAATGAAAAAATTCCTATTGCTTTATTAATCAAATAAAGTTTGTACAAAAGTGCTAAAAGTGATTTCCTTTAGAGCACT
Organism: Erythroxylum longipes; assembly: GCA_027563885.1. NCBI lineage: Eukaryota > Viridiplantae > Streptophyta > Magnoliopsida > Malpighiales > Erythroxylaceae > Erythroxylum > Erythroxylum longipes. The sequence goes on from JAOQMS010005064.1 coordinate 3,765, forward strand.
ACTCTAACAAAATTAAACCCTAAAACATAATGCAATCGATAACTATCAGCTATACCGCAAGTATACGACTTGTATAAAATAGTATAATGAGGTATCGTTCCCTTGGGGATTGGTTAGTCACTTTGTAATTCAAATTGGCTTTTGTTTGAGTAAACCAAATAATGAGAGATTGAAATTGTAAAAATTCACAATTTAAAGACTTACAAATACACTTTAAAATGTCACAAAAATAAGAACATAACTTTGTTTAGAGAATCAAATTATAAAGGTTAGGGTCATTCACTTCATACCATGTAATCCCTCACTTTGATAATGTAATCATGCTTAGTACAAATAATGATTAAAGTTTAGTATCTGATCTCTCAACCTATGCACTTTACTTAACCGTTAAATGAATATGAAGTAACCTATTAGACAACCATCAAACATCCAAGATCTCTCTAATGTCATGTTAGCTTGATGTGTGAAGTGTTCTCAAGGCTGCTCACTCTCATGGTACATCTAAACTAACTTCCTATCTCCATTTCTCAACGTAAGTAAGACATATAAACTCCACACATCATAAGCATTAAAACAAATCATATATTAAACCAATGTGAGTTCTTATATAATTATGCTAATAACAACCTAAAATCTACTTAGAAATCCATTACAATCATTACAAAATCCTCAAAACAACTCCATCTTCTCTATATAATAACTAAACAAAAACAAATGAGATAAGAGAGAATAGAAGGATTATGAGTTGAAGAACAAAGCTAGAACTTGGTGTGGTGGTGATAGGTAATTTTCCAAATTTTAAATTAAAACCTCTTATCTTGCAAGTATACAGATCGAAAATCGCAGTATTGATAGGTATCAGCCGACAGGGATTGGTTAGTCACTGAAATGATCCAAATTTCATTTTGTTTAGGAAACTCAAATAATTAAATTTGAAATATCCAAAATTTAAAACTTAGGAGTCATACATACACACTTTAGGGTTGCACAAAAGTAAGAAATTTTTTTAAGAAAAATGGTTAATCGAAGTGTCAATTTAACAACTTAGGATTTTCATTACCTAACTATGTATTCTCTCACTCAGCTATGTTCATTATGTTTAGTCCAAAATTTCCTAATGTCCTAGTTCTTTCACTCTCATCACTTAATCATGACTAAAACACATGCAATTAATACCAACATAATGTAAGAAAAACGTGCAACAATGCCATGCAAAATTTATGCAAAACCTAATCTTAAAGACCTAATTCACACACATTCATGCATATTCACATACATTCATACATAATCATGCAATTATATGAAATTAAGAAAAAACATAAGCTAAACAAGTTAACAAAAATCAATTTATCATAATTAACTAACAAATTATCCTAAGAAAAGTATGTGTAAATGCCACCTATCAACTCCCCCACACTTAAACTTTTGCTTGTCCTCAGGAAAATCAAACGCAAAAAAAAAATCTAAAGAACACAAATACAGAAAAAACATACACGCATACAATGTCAAAATTGATGGCTACTACTCGCAACATTATGTAATCAACTTAATCGTAAACAATAATTATATCACAAGTTCAATGTATTGACTTATTCCGTTATGCCGAAGTACTTTAATATAAACATATACATCGAACAAGATATAAACAACTCAATTTTAAAACTATGTCACTTATAGACGTGCATTTACAATTATCGATCATTTAAATGGTTAACTATCTAAGTTATCTGATAGTTGTGATTTGCATCATATTTTAAAGTTCAAATTGTTATGTATTTAGTGTTAATTTGGGTGTGTGTTTAGGTTTTAATTTTGTTAGTTTATGTGTTTAAGTGTTTTTATGGGTTAGTATGAGTCTTTGAGCTTAAATGTTATGTTTTTGAGGTATTTTGATGTGTTTACTAGTGTTTCAGGGTAAACAGCAAAGAACAGAGAAGTTTTGAAGAGTTTCGGGCCAAATCCTTAGCCCACGATCGTGGCAACAGAAAGAGGCGAGCCAATAGGACCCAGGCCATGATCGTAACATTTTGGTCACGATCGTGACAGAGAGCTCTGAACTAGGCCACGATTGTGCACTTTGGGCCACGATCGTGACAGAGAGGGTTAGGTCGGCCACGATTGTGGCCTTTATCGAGCAGACACAAAAATAACTGAAAACATCATATTTTGAGGGACTTTTCGAACCTTTTCAACCCTAATAAACCCTAGGGCTTCAAAGATATAAATAGAAAATTAACAAACAGAAGAGCAGCTTATTTGCATCAGTCAACTCCAAAACCTTAGAGAGCATATCAAGAGATCTGAGGACAGAGACAAAGGAAGAGAGGCATGGAGAAGAAGCTTGACTCAAACTACTTCCCGGAACAGGTGGTTTCCCACTAGTCCGTTCCAACAGTATTTTCTAATTTTATTTCAATTTTATTGATGTATAGACTTGGGATAGTCTTAAGAATAGGTGTTGTTGAATGTTGATTTTTGTCTAAACTCACCTTCAGGATTTTTATCTTTGATATTAATGAAGTTTGATTTATTGTGTTTTTGTTGAATTATTTGTAATTCAATTTTTGTGCTTAATAATTTGGTAATAAACTGAGATGGTGAGCTAAGTGAATATCATCAAAATGGGCTAATGAGAGTTAGGTAGTTTGATAGATAAGAATTGAATCAAACCGTTAAAATCGTGTAACGAGAGATTGAGCATAGGTTATTAGACAAATTCAAAACTAATTTAGGTTTTGAGTTAATTGGAAATCGAGAGATTACAATTTCATAATTTAAATTAAGGATTATAAATTAGGGTTAAGGATTATAACTCGAGAAAGAGTAATCCACCCTACGACCGTCTAGACCCGGTAATTTGATAATTTCATAATCAATTAGATTTTCATTAAAGTCGGATTAAAACTCCCCTTCTCTCAATTAATAGTTTCTAGGTTGATTCTGGATTGGGTTGTGCAAAATTGCTATCTTGTTTATATTTATGAATTTATTTCTTGAAATTGATTGTTTGATTAGTCAATTTCTGCATTAGTTGTTTATTTTGATTTATTGCGAAATTTAGTAAGGCCTTAGATTTTAGGATTAAATTACCCTCTTCATGGAAGCGATACCTTAGGTAATACGCGAACGACCAGTGAGCTTGCAGAAATATCGAGTTTATAAATATTAAAAATTAGTATACGTAAAACGCTTCGATCAAGTTTTTGGCGCCGTTACCAGGGAGGCGATTAGTTTGGCTCTTTAGTCTAAGGCTTTTTCGTTATCTTTTGTTTTAAATAAAAAATAAAAATAAAGAAGTTTGGGGTGTTAAGTAGAGACACATCAAGACATCTTACAATGAGAAAGGAGAGATCTAAAGAGCTAGATGCCAAGAAGAAATGGAAAGAACAATGATGGAAGATAGATATTATAGGGAGCAAGGAATTTTTGCGAATTACAATTACGCACAACATGGTTAGGGAAGTAACGATCCTTATTAGAACATGTACGCTCCGGGATGGCATAAGTACCCCAATTTCTATTGGTCTAATAATGCAAGTACTCACATGGGACATCAAGACTTATTCAAATTTCAGCAAGATGAATCTAGTTCATGGGATTCCAAATTGGACAAAATCGTGGATAAGCTCACGAATATAGAAGAGAACCAGAAGAGATTAGAAGAGAAGTTTAAGCGAGTAGCAGAAGATCATGCCTCTTCTATTCATAATATAGAGGATAGCTTTCTAGGGAATTTTGTAAACAAAGTGTGGAAAAACTATCTGCGAAGTATGAAAGTAAATTCAATAAATCCATGTCAGGCTATCACACTTAGAAATGGGGTAGAGCTAGAAGAAGCTATGAAAAATCAAGCTAAATCTGACCTTATATGTTAGACCCCGTTTCCGGAGTCTAACTCGTGCTCTAATACCAAAAGATGTTAGACCCCATTTCTGGAGTCTAACTCATGCTCTGATACCAAAAGATGTTAGATCCTGTTTTCGGAGTCTAACAAGGTCTAACTCGTGCTCTGATACCAAAAGATGTCAGACACCATTTCCAGAGTCTAACTCAAGAGTCATAAAATGTGTGCGCAGCACTCTGTAGGGTTCTTATAACATCCCAAACATCCATAATTGAGCACTTGATATATGACAATCCATTCTTATGTTCATATCCTCAATCGTCACCCTAAGCATATCACTTAATTTATCTCTTATTTCCATAACAAACTAAGTACATTTCAAACTCCATTCAAGCCTAAGTGTATCATAGGGAAGCATTGATAGATCCACAATATATACATATACATGATTCAGGACAATAGGTCTAACTTTCACTAGGGATGTCAGATTAGGACCATTCTAGTACGGTTTCGAAGAGAACTTCGATTTCTACAACTTCCATAAAGACCCCAAAAGAGAGATTTTGACATCTAGAGGGTAAAAAAATTTCACATTTTCTCACATTTTCATAACTGTCCAGAGGGGACATCCACCTAATGGATACGGGTCAAATTCCAGATTTCTAACTCCTACAAGTTACCTATGAACCTCTTATGCATATTTATCATTTCTAACTTATTTTTCATCATTTTCACCTCCATTCCAATTCAGTATCATTTACAACCAAATCATAATCTATGTTTGGTCAGCAATCCAAAAACATAACATTCAAACTTATGCACATTCATCATAAATTCCTGCACATGATCACATAAATACAACATCAACCATGTCAATACATTCTTCAATAATTCAGCACACATTCAACTCCCTTTATCACCTTCATTTCATCTCTAACTTATCACACTAATTCTTCCCATTTAAAAACACCATAGAACTCATTTTCTGTTAACTCAAGTAAAGAAAAGGCTATAAAGTGTCCAGTATATACCCTGTGCAGCATCTCTAACTTCTAAAAAGCATATCTCTGAACTTCGATCTCTAAAAATTACAAACTTTATATCATTGGAAAGATAAAAGGATAGACTACAACTTCTAAGAAGACAAATTTGCCTAAATTGGCCTAGATTAATACAGTTTTTCCCCTAAAGTCAGAACACATATTTTACTCCTATGAATGCTTGAAATGCAATGTGAAAACTTGGAAAATCATGAGCAAAGCATAAATATATTTCATTAACATCAAAAGAAAAGAGTTCTACAAAGATTTAATGGGCATTTCAAGGCACAAATACATCGTTGGAACTCATAATACAAAATACAAAATATACATGAATGAGTAATACTTGAAATGCGGCTAAAGCCTTGTGTTTTCACAAACTAACTTAAACACAAAAATATGCAGATTTGGAGTGATGACTTGATGCTCGATCACTCGATCTCTTGATCTTCACCAAAATATGGGGAGGAATGTAGGTGAGCTTAAAAGCTCGTGGGTAACAAGTTTATAGTGAAGAAACAAACAAAACATTGAAAATATTCGTTGCTATAGTAAATTTCATTGAATCCATAAAACACGTATTTTTCAAATTCTCAAGCTTGTCAAACAATTCATAACAACATAATTCATGTATTCATCAAACTTTCAAAAAATCATAAATACATAAGCAATCATAATGGTTTGGGTAGTCCATAAACATGAGGGAGTTCTTGTGAATCTCTGGTAAACATGAGGGAGTTCTTACAAATCTCCGGTAAACATGAGGGAGTCTGTGAAGAAGCTCCATGCCACTAGTGGGCAAGCGAGAGAAGCCTTTAACATGGTCAACGTGCACGTGCATAACATGATGGACCACCACAAACCCACACAAACATGAAATTCATATGTTGTAACATTTTACATATTTCGAAATCATGATTTCCATAAGCATGATATTTTTTTAATACAATTTTCATCATCATTTCATAAATCATCATCAAGATTCATGTACCAAACATATAGCAAATACTTCAATCATTCAAGAAGCAATAAATGCAATATTTATAAAGCAATTGAAATCATTTAAATCTTTTGATTCAAAAAATACTCATGGTTCGTTAACTCAACTATAAACATGCAACCCACCTGAATTCCTTGCTTAAAAAAGTGCTTAAAAATGCCCCACCTCTTGCTCCTCTTGCCTTACTTGATTCCCTTTAACATTGGCAAAATTACCATTCAATAGGAATACAAATTGAGAACCTAGAAAGCACATTCACTAAAAATTGATTCTAGAATACTTAAACCCATGCATTTTTTAAGCTTCATGAACCAAAATCCTTCCAAAAATCCAAAGGATTAAAATTTGGGCTTACCTTGAATCTTCACCAAACAAAGAGATGTTTAGCTCTAATGGAATCTCTTCTTTTCCTCTTTCTTTTTCTCTTCTTGAACACCCTCAAAATCACTCTTAAAAGCTAAGAAAAGATGAAACCGCAACTTGCTTCTTCTTCTTTTCCCTCTAATGGCTGAAACACTCTTACTTCTTTCTTTCTTTTTCACATTTTTCACTCTTCTTTCCCTTCATTCACGTGTTTCTTCTTCTAATAACCAAGAAAACACTTTTCCTCTTCCAATTTTACCCTTAATGACTACTAAAAGTCATTCGTACCCTTCCTTTAATGCTCTAAGCCTCTAAACTTAAGTGACATGCCAAAATTGCCCCCTGGTACATTCTTACTACTTTAATCTAATTAACCAATGTAATAAAATCCTACTAAAACTGTAATAAATAATTAAACTCCAATAATAATTCTATCATGACCCTATAATTCATTTAAATCATGCTTAACTCAGTAATAAAAAAAATTCGGGGGCTAACATTATAGAAGACCAAAAAATAAAGAAAGAGGATGAAGAAAAGAATGCCACCCTCCCTTTTATTCACCAGTTCTTGATATACCATATGTAAACATCAAAAAATCTTAGGGAGATGTTCAGGAAAAGAACTCTATCTTTTAGATTGATGATGATCAAATGACATTCAACATGAAGGATGTAATTAAGAATCCGAAGGTCAGTAGCTCATTCAGGATAATTGATGTGTTCGAATCTTCTGAAGAACAAGAGGATGAAGAATAGATAACAACAGACATCGCGTTTGAAGAAAGTATGGAAGTTTCTGTTCGAGAAGTAGAAGAAGCAGAGGAAACGAAGGTGATTAAGGAAGAATGAGAGCAACTCACCTTTGTACAGGACAAATTATTGGATTCAGTGGAAGAGTCAGGGAGTTTTGTTATTCCCTGTTTTCTTGACAGTTTAATTGAAAGAAGAACCTTATTGAGCTCAATAGGTTTTCATAATGTTATCAATATCATCCTTCTGATTATCATGCAATTCGTAGCTTACTTACAGTCTACAAAAATGATGTGGAATGAAAAGGGTGGAAGCAAGCCACTCCTCGTTGATCCCGACGGAGTTTCTAAGGATAGAACGTCGAGCTACTAATATTAAAAGAAGCGCTATATGGGAGGAAACCCATGGAAAATTAGTTTCTTTGATTTTTTGTTAGAACGTTTGAATTTTATAGTTAGGATTATTTTTGTTTGGAATAAAATCAATAAGGAATAAGATTTCGGAATAAAGTGGATGGATTAAGCAAGCAAGTAAAGAGAGGTAAAAAAGGGCTACAAAAGAATCAAGAAGTGAAATTGAAAAAATTGAAGAAAGAACAAAAGCAAAAAATAAAGAAGTGTGGGAAAGCTGCAGGCCACGAATTTTTAAAGGATTTTTACCATTTTACCCTTTTAACCACCTATATATTCAGTTCTAACTTCACTTTTACATTCACTTTCATTTTCACTTTATCTATTTAGACTTCAAGCCTAAAAATGCTCTCACATCTCTCTAAAAAATTTTCAACCTCTAAATTTTAACCAATTATGTCTCACATTAAACAATTAGCCTGACGGAAGCCATATGGACAACAACAAGTTGTGAGACGTGGGAGAAGAAACCGAGCAATAGACTTTGCTGCGACATTCTTAATCTATACAGAGGAGGAAGGTATTCGTTTATGATCATTTAATGCTAGACAAATTTTAGTTCCAAAATACTTTGATTTTGACACTCTCGATAGGCTAGAGTTGCCTGATAGGATAGAAAACCTAGCTGAGAGAATCCAGTGGTTTCAATTCATATGATTCCAATTTCCTGTTTATCAGCAGCTCACACTAGAATTTTTCACTTCACTGAGTTATTGATAGGATTGAATTATCTTATATTTTCTTATGTATTTTTGTGTGATTTCGATCCTCTTTTTAAGATAAAATGCTTAATTTGTGTTTAGTTTATGTTGACTGCTAGGTTGGATATGTTGATATATATTTGACACCAAAAAGATAAGATTCTAAAGCAAATTGGAGCACAAATGTCTAACAAGGAAAGGACACAAAATAAAAAAAGATTATAGCTTGTTGGTGGCGGCATAAAACAAAAATGAAGAAATAACATGAGCACATGCATGTTTTTTCATCTAATTTACGTGAGTTTAATGGTGTGAAGTTAATGGAATGATGGATGGGAGAAGATGAAGCAAAATGTAGCATTTCTTGAAGCACAAAACGGTAGCATGTGGGCATATGGAAGAGATAAAAAATGACATGCAGAAGGAAGCTAGCGTTTAACGCTAGCATGCTTGTGTTGTGTTTATCTCCTTGCTAACATTGCCCTAGCATTAACGCTAGCATTGTAGTTAGCGTTAAACGTATACGTTTAACAGATAGTGAGGAAGCAAAAGTTTATTTGTCAAATCAAATATATAGGTAGAGAACAGTGAAGAGAGGAGTAGGTGGCGTGGCTTGAGAAAAAAGGAACGAGAGGCTAAAAGGTTATACGTGTATAGTAGTGGGGGATGATGAACTCTCCAAGTTTATTTGTCCCATCAGCTATAGTGAAAAGAAGGCTAGGTAGAAATAATGTTGGAGTGGCAGCAAGAGAGGAGTGGCGTAAGTAGAGAAATAGAAGAGAGTGACATGAGGAAAAGAAGAGTGTACAGTAACTTGAGTCATTGCATTAAATTGTCGAATCGATGAATAGCAACAGTAGAGCGCATTAACGCGAGAAGAGAGTAGCTAAGGTTTTCGGTGGGGATAATTGTTATAGGGTGGAAGCATTTTCTTTGGAGACTTATGAAAGGCTAAACATCCCAACGCCGATTCGGAGGTAACATCAACGTCAATGACCTGGGTTAAGTGTATTTTTCAATTTTTTTGTTTTCTTTCTCTCATTAGAAATTGAATGTGTTATCCTATGTTAATTGATTTGGGTTTTGTGTATGGATAATCAGATTTTCTTTATTGTTTGGTTATTTGTGTATGAATCCATAGGGTATTACGAAAGGATGATTTTAATGCATTCATTGAATTGTTAGATTGCATACCCATTGCTAGAATTTCGATATAATCTGTAATTGTTATATTGAAATTCATGTGTAGCGAATAATGATTTGTAATCATTAGGGATAACATGAGCTAGGTTAAATGACGCATCGTATGTAGTTATTACCTTGATTAATCAGTTTTCCTAATTCATATTGCTACTGCCTAATTAAATTTAGAGATCGTATCCTAGGTTATTCGGTAGTTAGGTTTAATTAATGATCATATCTTGATTAAACAAAACCTAAGGGAAAACTCGGGTTAATTATTAACCCACGATCAATAGTTGCTAGGAGAGGTTTGAGAACAACAAATCGTTGAATTATGCTTAATTAGGGTGTAGGCCAAGATTGAACCAAAGAACCGGATCCCTATGGAATTCCCCAATTTTACCATTTTTTGTATATTTTCTTTAATTTGTTTTTATTAGTTAGATTTATTTTATTTTCTTATTCCAAAATCCAAAACCCCCCATTTTTCCTAAACACTGATTAATTTCATTTCATGAGCTAACCGAACACTCCCTGTAGGATCGACGTAGACTCACCACTGCTATAGTAGTAATCTAGTTATTTTATTTTGACTAGCGTTACGACACGCCGGTCAATTTTGACGTCATTGCCCGGGACTGCGGTGTTTTAGTTTTTGTTTGTGATTTAATTGGTGTTTTGTTTATATTTGTTCATAATTGATTTCTTTTCAGTTATTTTGTGATTATTTCTTGATCCTTTCTTTATTTTGTTTCGTGTTTGTGCTTCATAAAAAAAAATCGATATGGATGGAAGTAATTTATTTTGTAATTCATATTCTCAATCTTACAACAATGTTTGGATTGATCAACCTAACTTTTGTTATAGATTGGATAATCATCAGAATTACTTCCATTATAGGTTGCAGGACGCATAGCAATTCTCATATAGACCAGAAGCTTCCTATCACAACTCCGATCCATCTCTGAAAGAGTTGATTAACATAATGAATGCTAATACTTTGCAATTACAGCAGAATACTCTACAATTCTAGTATGATGGAAGGCAATTTCTAAAAATTGCATGGTCTAACGCCCAAGATTCGGAGAACCAACACAACTCAAGTATGTCTCTAGAAGAAATGCTTAATATTATGGCTACTATCAATCTTCAAATTCGACAGGATATGTAACAGTTCCAACAAAATATGCAACAGCTATTTCAGTAAATTGTACACCAAATCTGAGAGGATGTTCTGCAATTCTAGCAAGATGCATTACTTAGATGGGGAGATATCAATCATCTGGAGCCACAAAGCGAAGAGGAGCAGTTGTATCAACCTAAGGTGTATGCAGTGGACGTTTGTGCAAAAACTTTACAAAGTGATAAGGAGCTTGAGAATTTTGAGGTCAACCCTCAACAAATTGCTTGTGTAGAAGAAGCAGAGGAGGAGCTCGAAGCAGAAAAAAAGCTATATCATTTAACTCAGAGGTAAGTACTGAGTCTGAAATTATATTCGAGACTAACCCTTCACCTTTACCTAACAAGCTCAGAGGTAAGTACTGAGTTTGAAATTATATTCGAGACTAACCCTTCACCTTTACTTAACAGGTTGGAAGAATTAAATGAAAAATAAAAAGGCGAAGCGTCATTTGAATTATTTCAAAAGAGCGAGGACTCAGTAGAGATCAATAATCTAAAGAAAGAGGAAGAGTCAAAAGAAGTGCAGTTTTTAGGAGAGCTATGGGCGAGCGAGCTGAAGACTAAAGGTGGCAAGCAGGATGTCAAGTCTCCACACCCATTGGCGATACTTTTAAGAAGACCATACTAGTATGAGAAGGGCGATGTCCGAAAAGATGAGTGGACATTAGAGTATGATGGCGAAACGATGAAGTTCCACTCCTCAGAGGCCTCAAGGCATCGTGCTGATAAGGAGCTTACTTCAATGGAAGGTGCTCTAGGCTTCTCATAGAGTTTGAGCGTGCTTCCTGTTGGGCTCAAGCATCCATTTGATAATGGATGATGTGCATATGCCAAGGGTCAAGCTTATGACGTAAAATCAGTGCTTAATGGGAGGCACCCCATCCTTATCCTTTTATTTTTGTTTATGTTTTTCTCTTTTATATATATTTGTTGGTTGGTTTGCTTTGAGTGCTTATTTGCTTTTTGTGTGTTTTGGTTATAGGTGGCAGATGGGTTGCTATTCTTCAAGAGGGAAGCTACTATTTCTTTCCTTTCAGGATTCACATGGCCTCTCGAGGGAAGTATTCTTGCTTCCATTCCCTTTGTGTTTTTATTAATTTTAAGATATTGAGGACAATGTCCTATTTAAGTGTGGGGGTGGGGCTAGTTTTAAAATTTTTGCATTTGAATTATGACGAATGATGAATGTGAATCATGAAATTCTTTCATAGCAGTTGGACTGAGAATTGAGTTGTATGCCTGAATTTGGATTAGGCAACTTGAGAGGAAGGTGAATCATGTGGATTGATTTTGCCACTCTCGATAGGCTAGAGTTGCCTGATAGGATAGAAAACCTAGCTGAGAGAATCCAGTGGGCTCAATTCATACGATTCCAATTTCCTGAATATCAGCAGCTTACACTAGAATTTTTCACTTCACTGAGTTATTGATAGGATTGAGTTGTCTTATATTTTCTTATGTATTTCCGTATGATTTCAATCCTCTTTTTAAGATAAAATGATGAATTTGTGTTGCTAGGTTGGATATATTGATATATATTTGAGACTAAAAAGATAAGATTCTAAAGCAAATTGGAGCACAAATGTTTAACAAGGAAAGTACACAAAATAAAAAGAGATTATAGCTTGTTGGTGGCGGCATAAAACAAAAATGAAGAAATAACATGAGCACTTGCATGTTTTTTCATCTAATTTACGTGAGTTTAATGGTGTGAAGTTAATGGAATGATGGCTGGGAAAGGATGAAGCAAAATGTAGCCTTTCTTGAAGCACAAAACGGCAGCTTGCAGGCATATAGAAGAGATCAAAAATGACATGCAGCAGGAAGTTAGCGTTTAACGCTAGCATGCTTGCGTTGCGTTTAACACCTTGCATGCGTTAAATGCTAGCGTTGCAGCTAGCGTTAAACGTAGCATTTAACGCATGCATTTAACGGATAGTGAGGAAGCAAAAGTTTATTTGTCCCATCAAATATACAGGGAGGGAACAGTGAGGAGAGGAGTATATACGATTAACAGATAGTGAGAAAGCAAACGTTTATTTGTCCCATCAAATATACAGGGAGGGAATAGTGAAGAGAGTAGTAGGCAGCGTGGCTTGAAAAAGAAAGGAACAAGAGGTTAAAGGGTTATGCGTGTACAGTAGTAGGGGACGATGAACTCTCCAAGTTTATTCGTCCCATCAGCTACAGTGAAAGGAAGTGTCGGACCTTGTTTTCGGAGCCCGGCGATCGTATTCGGATACCAAGCATCTTACACAAACACCTGCATTCCAATCTAACTCGTCTCCATTCAAGCCTAAATATATCAAGGAATAGCGTTGGTGAGTCCACAATTTACATATGAACACTCCTTCTTCTGTGTTTGGCCTATCTTCTGTGTTTTATCGTCTGTGGTTGACTTTTATCGTCTGGGTTGACCACCCCGATCGTATGTGTTTTATCGTTTGTGGTTGACTTTTATCGTCTGTGTTGACCACCCCGATCGTCTGTGTTCTGATGTCATCACAAACAATTCCTTTGGTCTGTGTGATGACGCGTCGTTTGTGTGATGACGTGTCGTCTGTATGCTGACGTGTCGTTTGAGTGCTAACGTGTCGTTTGTGTGCTGAGGTTTTGTCTGTGTTCTGACGTCATCACAGACGATACTCTTCGTCTGTGTTTTCTTTTTCCTCTGTGTTGTGACACCAGCACAGACGATACACTTCGTCTGTGTTTTTCCTTGCCTCTGTATTGTGACATCAGTACAGACGATACACTTCCTCTATATGTTTCCCTTGCATTCAGAACACACTCTCTCCAATTCTAACCTGCTATTCTAGCACAGGCATTCTTGGCAATTTCAACAGAGGAGAACATGCATATATACATTTCATTATCCCAATTTTTAAAATAGTAGAATCATACATAGAAAGGAATTTAATTTCACTTTCTCATTTTAAACACACTAAGAGTTTGTTACAAGTCAACATACACATCAACTTAATACAAAATACAAAAGGATGCTCAT
>JAOQMS010005075.1:0-17245 GCA_027563885.1 Erythroxylum longipes
GGTGTTTAACATGAAAATTATGTATGTATGTATGTATGTATGTATGTATGTATGTATGTATGTATGTATGTATGTATAAGTGTGTGTACAAGTGTATGTGAATAATAAGTATGATTTTTTTTTGGTTTAGATCTAAATACTTTTCTGGTTATGCTTATTGAGAATTTGTTTCTCTATGAGTAAATTTTGTAATTGTGGTGACTTATTATGAATGTCACATGAAAACCTCATGTATGAGAATTGAGAGAATTACTTGAAATGGGTGGTGTAGGAAATATGTGAATACTCATGAGAAAGTTGCTAAGTTGTCAATATTGTTATGTATGAATATTGTCTTGGTTAAAATTTTATGGCATGTGCCTTGAACTTTTTGCAAAAGTAGAAATTGGTTGTTTATTTGAAAATGTGTAAGGAAGTGAAGTGCCCTCTATGAAAAATTACTAATAAATGGATTGATTAAATAAAATGAATGAAAATCCTAAGTGAGATTACTTAAGTAAATTTTCTTAAACAAAGACCTAAGTGAGGTGGCTTAGATAAAAGACCTAAGTGAAGTGACTGAGGAAAATTTTGTTAAACAAAGACATAAGTAAGGTGACATAGGTAAAATTTCCTTAAACAAAGATCTAAGTAATATGGCTTAGGAAAAAGACCTAAGTGAGGTGACTTAGATGACAAAATAAGGATTCGTATGTGAAAAAATGAATAAAAATTTGATGAAGGACATATGTAATAAAATTGAGCTACATGTGTGCTTCACGCTTGATATGATGTTTCTTGCTCAAATAAATGATATCTTATTAGGTGGTCAATGATTATGGTAATTGATGAAATTATGTCTTAATGGATATAATGATGATTGATTCAATAATAGATGTCTTGCTTAAACCTTTATGTGGAAAATATGGCAATTGACCTTATACCTTAATGCAGGCAATCTTTGTTTTGGAGTGTTGTTGATACCTCGTTAAGCATGGTTATGTGTGAATATAGGTAGTGAACTTACTATTTGTCTTTATAAACCAAAATAGTTTAAGAAATGAAAAAAAATTATATGCGAGCACTCGTAGGTAAAAATGTTTTCCTTCAGTGAGTGTAATAAAAATGTTTTCCTTCACTGACTGTAATACTTAAGTTTTCATTGTTTTTCCACTCCCCTAAGAAAAAAGAACAAAGGTTATTGAGTCCATTAGCCAGTAGCAGCAGTAGCGGTGGGTGTAAGTAAGGTCTAGAAAAAGTTGCCCAAATGTCTAATTGATCTCAATTTTCTTGTGTATTTGGAATATTATGTCTTTAAACTTCAGTGTAGACATTATAGGCATTAGTGTGGTTATGAACTTGTAGACTACAATTATTATTATTATAATATTATGTTGTTACTAAGCATGATTTGTAATTATGTATTGAATGATGACGGGATTACAGTTAGAATATTATGATGAATGAATGGATTGTGCCTATTTAGATTGAAGATATCTTGTTAATTGAATAGTGATTAGATAGATAGAACATATGAATATGTTAAGTCATGTGCACTCGTAGGGTTAGCTTGGCACTCCAATGTTAGGTCAACACTACATGGTCCACCTTGGGCCTTGTTAAAGAGGGGTGTGACATAGACCCTTCATTATGTTATAAAGTTCTAGGAGGAGCCCTTTATAAGATATTCCTTTTCTTTTTTAAGTAACCAAAAAACGTATGGTATAAGTACTTACCACCTCGATTAAATCTAAATGTTTTAATACTCTTACCAATTTGTTTTTCAACCTCAAGTTTAAATTCTTTGAACTTTTTAAATGATTCAGAATTTTGTTTCCTTAAGTATGCATAACCATATCTAAAATGATTATCTGTGAATATAATGAACTATAAGTATCCATCTCTAGTGTGAGTAGACATAGCTCCATATACATTTGAATATATAAGCTCTAGTAACTCACTGGCACACCCTCCCTTTCCACTAAAGGGTAATTTGTTTATCTTTTCAAACTAATGAAATTCACAACTTTTATATGATTCATAATCAAAAGGATTAAAATATCCTTCTTTATGTAACTTTGTGATTCTAGTTTCGTTGATATGATTTCGCCTATAATGCCATAAATATGACAGATTTTGGCCACTTAACTTTCTTTTCTTACTATTTATATTAAGGATTAGTTTTTCAAGATCTAATTCATACAAACCATTTGAAATTAATCTAGATCTATAATAAACATAATCTTTATAAAAATAAAAACTTTTATTCTTAATAATAAAGACAAATCTATTTAAATCTAAATAAAAAATGGAAATGATGTTTCTAGTAATAAATATAACATAATAACAATTATCTAGTTATAGTTCAAGGCCAGAAGGCAAAATTATACCACAAGTTCCTACAGCTAATGCAGTAACTCTTGCTCAATTTCTAACTCGTAAAACTACTTTGCCTTTCCTCAGCGATTTGCTCCTTTCTAACATCTACATATTATTACAAATATAAGAATCACATTTAGTATCTCATACCTAATAATGTAGAATAGAAGTAAAAAGATTGATCTTAATCATAACATACTTGAAGATGAAGTTATCTTAAACTTCTTATCTACTAAGCTAGCAAGATAATTTTTATAGTTCCTCCTCTAATGTCCATCAACTCGATAATAAAAACATGTGCCCTTATCATTGTTATTCTTTTTGATACCACCTGTTGGCTTTACTACTCCAGCAGAAGCTTTCTATTTCTTGTTATTATTTTTCTTAAAGCCTTTTTTCTTTCTCTTGGAAGAATCCACAACAAGAACATAATTAGGTTCCTTTTAAAAACAACCTCTATAGTTTTAAGCATATTTAGCAATTCAGGCAATGACATATCCTTTTTGGTTCATATGGGATTTATAATAAACCATGAAAAGCTCGAACGAAGAGGTTATAACACTATATTAACTATTAACTCATGTTCTATAATAAAACCTAATTGGCCTAATTTTTTAATATAGCTAATCATCTTCAGCACATGTAGCTCCACTGAAGATTCTTCTGCCATCTTGCATTGAAATAATGCTTTAGAGAACTGATTACTCTCCAACCTGATTTATGTACTAAACAAATCCTTAAGATGCAAAATTATAGTAAGAGCATCAATGATCTCATACTACGTTTGATGCTCCAGAGACATACCAGCCAATATATCACATGCAACTTGTTTAACGTCATCAATATAATGCTAATATCTCTCCCAAACTTCATCAGTTGCATTTGAAATAGGTCCTGGCAGAACAACAATGTTTTATCTTAGAACAATTCTTAAGTTACAAAACTAATTCGAGAAATTGGGTCCAGTTAGCTTGTTAGCACCCTTAATGCTCCTCAGCAACATGGTACTCATCTTTTCTAATAACCATAATATATAAAAAGAGAAAGTATTAGTTTAGCTAAAAATAAATAAAATAAGGACTTTAATAAATATTTGATTACTCTTACTATTTTATTCAAATAATAGTTATCACTATTAAATCGAGAAATTATCAAATATTTTCCTAGTGGGTTAGGATATCATTCAAACCGATTTGATCTTAAGTTTACTCAACAAATCAACTAAATTTAAAGTAGATATATAAGAACTTTATCAATCACATCTTATTTGACTCGTGGCAACTTTTTTTCAAAATATGTCTCATATATTATTCCTTAACTTGCCTCTAAATTCACATAATCATGAATTTACTCATTCAAATGATACAAATTTAACTAAGTAGGATCCATTAATATAAAATGAAACATATTCAGTTTAAAAGGCCTTGATTTTGCTCGATATACCTTACAATAAACAAAATTATGGTATTTTTCTTAAATAATGAAAGGCAAGTATTACATTCCTAATATGTGCTTAATATTTATTTGAGGGATTTAAAATTTCAAAAATTTATGTCTCATAAAGATAATATAACCTTATCATATTAATTATGTTTAACACAATAAAATTATGAAAATAAATCATTTAAAACCTTTGCTTAATTTTAACTATTAATTTGATATTTAATTTAATTTAATAATTCAACTCTTTGAAAAATTAAAATAAAATTTAAAACATTCCTAATAAAAATAAACCTTTGACAACAAATTTCAAACAATTAAAAAAAACTTTTCAAGATTTATTAAGAATATAAATCAATTTAATCTCAATCAAATCAATTTAATTGAAAAGGACAACTTAAAACACATAAAAATTAAATCAAAAATAGAGTAGGGGCTATGATATCTGACTCCATGCTTTATTGGCGTCTGCCATTAGACATTGTTTCCCTATACAGGCACGTGATATTGTTTTTACATCTAGGGTTTTGCCACCCACTGCTACCTCCCCTATAGGTTTTTATCGTCCTTTGGATTTGTCTTTAACCACTCATCTTCTGAGTTCCGAGTGTCTTGCTTCTTCTTCTTGTGAGATTTCTCCCTTGTCTTTTAGGCGACTGACGCCCTAGCCAATGGTGATTATCGCCACTTGCCAGCTCCTTCACTAGAGGCCATATTCGCTGTCGGTGATGACTCACTGTAGGAGATGCCTGCCATTGATTTTGACCAAGCAAGCTAACGCAACTAGATACTATCTCATTCCATAACCAACACCCACACAAACTGAACCTAATTCGGAACTAGGGGGATATGCATCAATTCATTTGTAGAACTCAAACGAGAAGCATATTCTGATTCGACACTAATAGTATCACGTAATTTTATGTTCTGGAAACCACTATCAGTTTTTACAACAACAAACAAGGTAATTAGTTTACAAAAACATAACTAAAATTTTTAAAACAACGACAAAGAGAGCAGAACATATACGGGGCACGTGAATTGAGTTTTTAGAAAATTAAAATTCAAGTTAAGCACACAAGATTGTTTTTAAAAGAACAAAATATAAGGATTTTTAACTTTCAAAAATTTAAAACAAACTCTAATTAATTAATGCAATAATCAATTTCAGAGAATTCATTAAAACAAGTTTTTAAGCTTTAATTTTTACCAAATCAATAACAATCAAGCAATTTAATCAAGTTAAACAATTAAAGAAGACTTTAATATCGTTATTGGGAAACTAACCTTAATTTAATCACAGGCGCAAAAAAAAGTAAACTGTTATAGTTTCTCGATCGAATCTTAATAATTGAATAACTTGAAAACATAAATCATAAAAGTTAAATAAATTGTACCTGATTTGAATTCCTGTTAAAACCTTTTTCACGAAGTGTCAGTCACAAGATGTTTAATGATCCAACCTCTAATAGTATTTTCAAAGCAAATAAAAAGAACTTAACATTTGAAAGGAATAAGCACTAGTGCTAGCTCTTTTATGCTTATTTCCTATTTATAAAACAAAAACATTAGGATTTTTATTTCATTAAAATTAAACTTCTTAATTATAATTGAAGTCAAACTCTAATTATAATTATAAATTAACTTTAATAAAATCAAATATCTTGATATATGAAGTTTCTCATTTTAATAATTAAGTCCAATTTAATTTAACTTTAAATTTCTATTTTTAATTGCTCTTTATGTTTGACACATTAGGTTCTTAATATGTTGACATTAATGATTATAAATTATAATTATAATTCATAATTATGATTAAATAAATTAAAACTCCTTTTAATTTATCTTTAATTCTCTAACTAAATAATTTATAATCATATATCAATATTGATATCTAGCAATATGTCATGGTTACCTAAATATTAGGAATCTCAAAGTAGTTTGGCTCAGCCTGGCTATGCATGGTTATTATATATAGTTTAATTCTTTAGTCATCTAATTAGATATAAAGTATGAATATAGTGTCTACTCTCATAAATTCAATCATGTTCGTTCTTTCTAGTTAGTAATTAATTTATAATTGATATTTAAAAAAACTTTTCAAATGTCAATTCACTTTGGATTAGAAAATTCCTTAAATCATTACTAATAAAGAACAATAAAACATTCTCTCTAATTACTTTAGAGTGACGAACCTTTATTGACTTATTCCGTTATCTCCATGTGGTTCACACTATATCCATGTACCACCAACTGAGTTACCTTATTAAAATAGGTCATAAGTTGTATCAAAATATAGAAATTCCTATATGAGATACTTTAGTAATCTTAAGTATAAGGATCAATTATACAATCATTATAATAGGGAAATCTATAGACATATAAGTAATATTTCATTTGTGATCCTCATAATCGGGTCAGCTCAATGAACTTATTCTTTAATAAGCATCCACACGATTGTTTAAGTATCTTCATACTTTAGTTTATGAGATCAATTAATTTCTTCATAAAAAAGAAACATGATGTATGTTAGTTTTACCGTTTTATCAATATCTCATCTTGATAAAACTACAACTTGGAATAATTTAGCTCATTATAATTTCAATTGAATAGTAATTATTATAAGGATTTTACCTTTATTATTAAAACATCAACTGTAATTAACAAAATATATAAAGATAAAGAATGCCTTTATTAATTAAAATAATAATTTCATATATAAAATTGCAGCAAACTGATTGACTGCAAGGGTATAAACTAACAGAAGTGAAAATTATGGCTTAATTAGTTGGAGATGATGGAGGTTGGCTTTGTGTTGAAAATATAAGTAATTTTTTACATGTTAAAGATAATTGATAAATGATTATTTGGCTATAATTATATACCCATATTCAATGTGTTTTGCTTGATATTTTATAGTCTTATAGTATTTTTTGTACTTAATTCGCTTCAAGTGCATTTATAGATGATAATTGCCTTCTTGGACCAAAAGAAGAAGAATTTGGATGAAATCGGGGCATGAAACAAAGATTTGAAGTAACTTGAAGATACATGATCATTTACAGTGATTGTGTAGGTCTTTGTAAACATGTGGAGAATGAAAAATTTTGGTTTTGGTCATGTGGAATTACATGCCTGTGTATATTAATATACACAGCCAAGTATATTGCCTATATAAAATCACGAGTTCAGGTGTTTATAGAGATATACATTCACTCATATGCCTGTTTATGTTGATCATGCATAATTCAAAAGCCCTAGTTCTTACTATAAAAGGACTTGAGCTGAGGCAAAATGAGAAGAGCAGAGTTTTTACTTAATTTTAAGTCACAAGACGTATAAAGAGGTGACAGTTCTAATCAAGGGACGAGAAAAACACAAAGATAACATCAAAAGATCCGATAGAGAGCTTTATCTAGCCCAAACTTGCAAGAAGATTCGTTAGAAGAAAAAGGGATATTTAGAATTGTGGTTTCTTTATTTTCCAGTTTTTTTCTACATATTTGTCATTGATTTCTTTTTCTATGGATAGGAACTAAATCATTTAGTGTCTAGGTGTGATAAACCTTAAGTTATGATAACAATATAATTTGATCTTTTATTCATTGCAATTTTATTGATTGATTTATTACGATTCAATTATGCATTTTATTCTTGTTTTAATATATCTGGAATATCAGACATGATTTGATTTCATATGATTGAGATTGATAAATCCTTTTGTATGAATAGATCTACTATAATTTGAAGGAGTGCAAACCTAAAGATAGATCAACATAAATCCTCTAGATTAGGGTCATACCTAATAATAGGGGAATTCACAAATAAATAATGCAATCCTAGGGGTTTTAACTAGAAAGATTTCTGTTAATCAACTAATGGACTAGTTGCTAATAGTCTTGAGGAAGATATTAACATAAGATAATAATTTTCAAGATCCAATAGTCAATAATATAATTGCATGACAAAAGGTTAATAATTAAGGATTCTTAGGGTAATTCATTACCTAGACGACAATATTATTTTATATTGATTCTTCTTAGTATTTTCCTTGTTATTAGTTCGATATTGTTTTAATTCTTAGTTTATTTTTAGTTTTTTTAATTAAAATTCACAATTTGATTCATAAGTTAGATAATAGAAAAAGAGTAAGCACTAGTACTTACAGTCTTCGTGGGATCGACCCATACTTGATTGTGTTAGCTATAACTACACCGTGCATTTGCGATATTTTTAACATTGGTAAAACCTATCAGTCAATAACCTTTTTGGCTATTAAGATAATATAATCTAACCCTAGAATAAAACTTGTTTCACTACAAGTTAAATTAATTTAGGCCTAGAATAAGTTTCTTTTTTTTGGTTACAATGTCAACTTAATATAAACCTAGAACAAGTGGTATTTGGTAACTAAGTTAAAGTGACCTAGAATAATTGGAATAAAGGTTGTTTGGTTTATAGGATATACCATTTTAAAATATAAGTGTTTGCCTCGTGAGAAAATACATCTTAAAGTTGGATTTGATTTATTTAGATCTTAGATTAGGAATAATCCAATTCGAAATAAGCTAACAATTAGGGTTTATTAATTCCATTTTCTAAGTACTCTTCATCAAATTTGAACTTAAAATAGTACTAAATTAGAAATCCTTTCCAAATTTGTATTAATTATTTTTCTAATTAAATTAAGATGTAAATTTAAAATATTTTTAATTATAATTAATTAATTAATTTGTTAATTAATAAAATTACTAAAAATAAGTAAATGACTAGAATTTTATATATTAATGTTTATAAGTACGAGTTCATTGTTGTTTAGTTAAAAATTTTGTTTATTTCATTTGTGATTTATGAGTTTTATGAGCTATTAACAAATCTATCATTCTTGAAAAATTATTTTTTGAAAAATTTCACATATAATAAGGACACCTATATTTCCACTTATTACTGCATACTGTGATGTTATTATCATGTTAGGAAAGTTACTCCAAATGTAATTCCTGTTATGAGAAGATATAATACAACATGTTATTTTTATTAATAATATAATTCAATAATTATATTTTGTAGGTTATTTGGCTTTTAAATATGTTGAAGTGAAGTACGTGATCCTAATCTTAATATTTCCACAACTAGAAGGTGAACTACTAAGTATGTTGTGGAATTGGGAATCAAACTAGTGCAAAATCACATGGATGGTTAGTGTTGTTGTTTTATGAGAAACAGAAGAAGGGAATTGATCAATACCTTAAATCTTATAGGCTTCCTTATTAAGATAATTAGAGCTATTGTATACCTCGATTTGAGAAATCTACCACATGCATTAATAAATATATTCCACATATGGTTTATATTTAGGTCATATATCATCTATATTATATTTTTCTAAAGATTGTTCAAGTAAAGTGTTAATATATCTATGATATGTGACCATATGTTATTAAACCAAGTATGCACATGATTTATATTGATATTTTACATTTTATATTGAATTATATGTTTATTATTTGGTCATTTATTTTATATTCATTTATGTATAGACAAACTCATTTTTTTTATTATCCAATTATTTATGATACACATGTTATATATATAATTTAAACTAGAGCATTATAATTGGCATTCAAGTGTTTTTTTTTACCAAAATTCTACATGTCATATTAAACTATGTCTTATTTTATATTCATTTATGTGTAAATGAACTTATTATTTTATTATCACATGATTTGTGTTACATATGTTATGTATGCAAATTCAACTTAAGTATTGTAATTGGTATTTAATTGTTATATGAATAATGATTGATAACTTTGTGATCTTCCAATTTCAAAAGCAATTGAAAACTAATTATGGATCTTGTATAAGAAAATGTGTATATTTTGATTATATGACATTAGCATACATATACAATATTTTTTTTCTTAATGTAAGAACTTAATGTTTCAAATATGGCTACTACATCAAAGAATATTATTGTTAAGCTTAAAAAAGGTGAAAATTTGAATAGTAAAAGCTATAAAATTTGGAGCATAAAAATCTAATATATGATGGAAGAGCAAAAAGCTCTAAGACCATTAAATATAAGCATGGATATTCTTAAGAAAAGAAATATGAGCTAACGTAAAAAGGGATCATGATAAATATGAGATATGGTTTTTAAAAAAAGGGACTCATTAGCTCACATTATGTTGCTAAACAATATGCACAATGACATTGTGCATGAGTTTAGAAAGCTTGAGATTGCTAAAGACAGGCGGTATAATTTGGCTACTAGGTTCAGAGGCACCTTAATGACTAAATTTAGGTCACTTACTATCAAGTTTTGTATATATAACAAATGAAAACTATATCTTGCAAAAGCATTTAAGGCATCTAATAAATATGATAAGTGATCAATGAGATATTGGTCATGAGTTATCTGATGAATAATAAGTACAAGTAGTTATCTGTTCTCTGCCTTAAATTTTAAAGCATATGAAAATGCACCCGATATATAGTCAGAATACTAAAAATATAGAGAATGCTACAAAGCTTCTTGTATTAGAACAAGATCTAAAAATTTCTAGAATAACCTATAAGGTGTATGTAATTAATTATAACTCACATGAATCTATGAATAAGAAGCACAAGCATTATGGTGTACTCAAACAGTAAAGCTAAGAAAAATAGTCATAATTGTTAGGACTCTTAGAAGGCTAGGTAGAACTAATATGGGAAAGAGAAACATCCTTTTAATAAAAAAAAACATAAAAAGAGTGAAGTGATACAATTACAACAAATGTTATTTCACTTGTGATTGTAATGAGCCTGAAAAGATAGTCTTTTATTACAAATATTTGTCCTATTTATTTTTCTTATTTTGTTTTTCAAAGTAAATATACTTTGTGGATTGTAAACTTAGGAGCACAAACCATATAATGAAGGATAAGGATGCTTTCATAGAATTTTGTAAAATATCATATGGAACATGATGGATTTACATAGGTGATAACTTAAAAAGTTGTTGTATAAGGGATTGACATATATACATTAGATATGAATGGTAATCTATTCCTAATCATATGATGTGTTTCTTGTTCTAAAGATTCAAAGGAATCTTATTTTTTTTCTTGTTATTAATAAAACTTAGATTTAACTTAAACTTCCATAGTAGTGTAATGGACTTCTATCTTGGAAACATTTGTTATGTTCATGGATTTATGTTGGATCGTTTTATTATGATAGATTGTGTTTATCAAAGTAAAAATATAAACAATTCCTTATTTACATCATCTAGTAATTTAAATCATGATGCAGTTTTATGGCATGTTAAACTATATCATATTGATCAAAATTCAATAAGTCGATTAACTAAAGAAGGCCTTTTAGGTGATTTAGATCAAGGAGATGTACCTATTTTAAAAATTATCAAGCTAGTAAAATCACAATAAATCCATTTAGAAATGGAAAATGATCATATAATCCATTATAATTAATTCATCTGAACATATATAATCTAATAAACGTGAGCACAATATATGAAACTATGTATTGTATCACTTTTCGGTATGATCAAGTTTGTTTCATTTATTGTAAATCAAAAGCATTAAATAGTTTCATAAAATGTATGAATTTGGTGAAGAATCAATAATACAAGAAAATAAAAGCATTAAGAATTGGTTAAGGACAAGAATGTTTATATGATAAGTTCAACATGTTATGTAATGAAATAGGAATGGAAAGATAACTGACTATTCTGTGAACCCCATAACAAAATAATATGGCAGAAAGATGAAATAGAATATTTCTAGAAGTGATTAAGTCTATGATGGTATAAGCAAATTTACCTATCACCTACTAAGGTGATGCATTACTTACAACCACTCATGAACTTAATATGTGCCCATAAAAATAAGTTACAAATACTCCATTTAAGTTATAGGCAAGTAGAAATCCTATTACGACAGGCTAAGACCATGAGAGTATGCTATTTACGTTTGTGATCTCTCTTATAATTATGAACAACTATACTTAAGAAGGAAGAAAAACATCTTTATTAGATATTTTGAGCACTTAAAAGAATATGTCTTCATAGGTGAATAATGTAGTTGTTGAACTAAGGGAGGTTCTAATCTATATTTTAATGATAAAAAATATAATTACTAGTAAACTTCGGAGTGAAGATCAATCAAAAACAAAAGAAAATCAATAAACATTAAGATCATTGTATATCTTGTAATGTTAGGTGTAATCATATTTGGTTATTTTGATAATTTTAATGGCTTATAATACATAAATATTTTATCTTACTTAATTACATGAGTCTTTTCTATCATTAAGAAAGATTAAAATTTTTAGCTTTAAAGAAAAACCTATTGCAACTTAAACAATTATTTGATAATATTTTTAAAATTTTTAATTCATAATTACATTAGGTAAATTAAGTTTGGTCATATGAAGTTATTAAAATCATATGTTTAGAGGGGATTGTTTAATCAATATAGGTTAGTAGTCGACCAAAATAGGTTAAAGTTATAAAAAAAATGATAAATTGAAAGTTTGTACCAATATTGGTTGATATATTGGTCCACCAATATGCCACACTGATTGATGAATATGCTTTAATGGTCTATCAATATACTTTTAATAGAGAATATTGTGTATTTAATTCATATTGGTCGATTAATATGACTTAGTGATCAATTAGTATACTGGAACTAGCTATTGTAACAATCAATTTTTAGCTCCAACAGTCAAAAAAGGTCTCAAAATCCTATAAATATATTTTTCTCAATTTTTCTTATATGGATTTAGGTATCATATACACACTTTTCTAAGTGTTTACTAAACATTTAAGTAATAGTAAGTAAGCCTTTTTAGTATTATCAAAGTGATAAAGAGAGATATTTAAGTTGTAAACTTTTTTTAGGGAGTTTATATATTGCACTTATGGTGTTCAAGTGGCATCGAGTTTCATCTTCATTATGGAGAAAGATTATAAAAGTGTTTATCTTAGCTAAGAAAAGATTGTACAAATGTTAGTCTTCTCCTTAAAAGAAGAGTTATGATAGAATTTCAAAAAGACTCTTAGAGTATATATAGACAAAGGTTATTTATTGAAGCATTAAAAATTAGTTTGTATTATTACATAAGTGTGTTATTAAAATTTATTATTTTATATCATATTTTTATAAATTATATTCGTTAACACATTAAGGTAGTAATGTTTTGTTTAAAATTCGTCAACACCAATGCAACCCCTTTTTGGATGTCATCAAAGACTAACAAGTGGTAGAGGAGTGGATCTATTAGGATAGCATTTCAAACGTAATTCTATAGCAAAGATCTTAATGGTATATTTAAGAGAATCATCATCATCATTATAAGAGGAACAAAATATTAGATGAATCACCTTATTTAATGTAAATGATTGCCTTTATTAAAAAATTAACTTAAAACTTTTCTTAATAGTCAAAAGAGCAAACCTATAGGAAATATTTTCAAATGACACCTTTATACCCATTGAGATCATAAATTTAAAAAAGTTCTCCAAACTAAATGAAAAATGAGAACCTTAAGATAAGAGATTAATTTCCTTGAATAGTAGGGTCATATACATCTTATTTTGTGCATTAGGAAGAAATAATTTAGAAGAGTCTCTATTTGCAAAATGGATTATAAAATTTGGCATACATTATAAATCATGTATAAGGGCATAAATCAAGTTAATGAGAGAAAAACGACCATATTAATCCACCAATATGAATTATTTCAAATGAAGCATGATGAAAGTATCTCTAGTATGTACACATGGTTATTAATATTACTAATGCTCTTAAAGGTTTTGGAAAGATCTATACTAACATTGAAATTATAAGAAAGATGCTTAGGTTATTTCTAAGGATATAGGAAGCCAAAGGAAAGATTATACAAGAAGACAAAGATTTGATAACATTAATATTGGAGATGCTTCTGAAGAAAAAGGACTTTGTAACACCCCATCCCTGATAATGGAATCAGAATACAAAGTGTTACCACATCCTTAAATACCTAAAATTTTGAATTACAAAATTTTCTATTTAAAACCTCATTATTCTAGCAAATACTATTCACTTTATAAAAAATTTGACAGAGTTTCCTTTATATTTATTTAAAACTACCTGTAAGAAATTTCAATACACTTCTCATTAATTTTACTCAACTATCCATCTTTATGTCAAACTCCTTGACAAAATAATTTGCCCATCCTCTAATACATTTCAACTCATCTAAACCAAATTTCATACATAACTTTCATATATAATTCTATAAGGTCCTTCATTTCTTTATATGCACATGTCATAACCAAAACAAAATATAATTTCATAGTACATCCACCTCAAAGTCTTTTGCAATCCTCTATGTGACTCTAGTCTTTATAGTAGATCCACCACAACTATCTTCTAATTTTCTTCAAAACCTGTGTACGAAAAAAAACCTCGCGCTAAGCTATAGGCTTAGTGGTGTTTAAGCAATTCCATTTTTATCCAATTTAATTCATTCAACCATAACATGCATAACATATAATCTTTTTCAAATATAAATATCTTCATTATAAGCCTAAATAGGCATTAAAATTTATTTATGAAATACAAGCACGTGTCTATTATATTCATTAATATCTACTTACATAATGATCAATAAATTGTGCACATTGATTACTATTTCCATTTGAAGTTCCTTAATCATTAGTTATGCATTTATATATTTTTCCATAATTTCCCAAAGTAAAATCCAACGAAATTGCATAGTTGAGCTGGATAAGCAACATTTTAAAAAACATAGTACCGAGTTTTCATAACCATACAGTCCATTTGTATATCTATATCTTACGAGACCGACCTCGCAAAGCCATGCAATCTATAATACAAATCAAATATCTTATACCAGAAGTGACTCCGAGCCATACAATCTGGTAACACATATCGTGACCCTGTACTACTAACTCCCTAATTGGCATGCCCACCTTATCACATTCCTCAAATTCCTATATATTTTACCAAGGGCAATTCTAATTAAATTCCATTAAATATTATAGTCTCGTAATAGTAAATTCAGGTTATTCCATATTTGGCCAAAATAAATATTACTCCTTAATGTCAGTTTTTTTATTATTGGATTTGATTTAGTTCATAGAACATTCAACACATATTCATCTCACCAATTAGTCAAAATAACATTATATCAAATTTCCAAATTCAAATATAATGTATTTCAATTGAGGGAAATACAAATTATAAGTCAAAAATCTAAATTAATCACATATACTACTTCATTAGCATATGATTAAATATTTTTAACAACAATTTTATAAACCCCCAATTTTATCTCAAGAACCCTAAATTACATAATACAAAATTTTTAAGGAAAAATAAAATTGCTTGAATACATACAAAATTGATGCCCAATTCTTCAAATTAAGCTTCAATAAACTTCAATTTCACCATCAATTTCTTATTCCTTCTCTTTTCCCTTTTCTCTCTCCTTCAATTCCTCTTCTTTATCTTTATAATATTGCATAACAATTCAATTTCATGCATTTTCATTCAATAATGCATGCAACTATACTAAAATCATGTACCAAAAACAACCAAAACTCCATTAACTTACCTTATTAATTTCAGGTACTATTCATTAAGAAGACCCATCTACTTTTTCATCTTTTTCCCAAAATTCTTGTTAATATGGTGAGCTTAGGGATACTAGATTGATGATTTAGTGTTTAATAATTGATTTAGGGGTTAAAAATAGAGAAATTTGACTTGAATATGAAAGAAAATGAAAGAAAGTGGAGAAGGAAGGAGGAGGCTCGTTCTCGACAATTTTTGGGAGAAGAAGAGAAGATATGTGGCCAAAAAAATGTCATATTGTCCCTTAATAAATTTTTGCAATTTTTTTAAGATCAAAAATTAATTTTAACTTTTAATCCATTATTTTCTTGTTCTCAATAAAAATACCCATAAAAAATCAACCTCATATAAATACCTTAATTAATATCATTTATTCTGAGTTTGACTTTCACCCCTTTCTCAGATCAAACGTTAACCACATGTCAACTCTTAGTCAAACCCTCAAAATAAATTTGTTTTGATCTTAAATTTGATCCTTGGACTGTCCTTGAATTATAATATCCAATGCTATATAAAATAAAGTGCGGTTTGGGTCTTATGTGTCACTATTAATGAGACCAAGATTTATGGGGCATTTCAGTTCTTCCCCTTTAAAATAATTTTTCATCCTCAAAATTTACTTATATTAATTAGCCATCAATAAGACTTTCTCATGATTTCTTTCAGTTTCCATATAACTTCCTTAACCTCGTGGTTCATCCATAGTACTTTCACCAGTGGAACCGTCTTGTTCCTTAGATCTTTTGTATCTCTTGCTAGAATTTTCAATGGCTTCTCTTTATAAGTTAGATCTAGTTGTATTTTAATATCTTCTAGTTTTATAATATGTGATGGATCAGACCAATATCTCCTTAACATAGATATATGGAATACATCATAAATCTTTTCCATATCTTGTGGCAATAATAAGTTGTAGGCTACTGGTCCCATATGTTTAATGATCTCATATGGACTAATGAATCTAAGGCTTAACTTACCCTTCTTACCAAATCGAAACACTTTCTTCCATGTTGAAGATTTCAATATAACCTTGTCACCAATAACATATTCAATGTCATTTCTCTTCAAATCTGCATATGATTTTTGGCGATCAGAAGCAACTTCCAACCTTTCCTTTATAATCTTCACCTTATCCTCAGTTTCCTTTATCAATTCTGGACCCACGATCTTGCTTTCACTTATATTTCCAACAAAAAGATGTTCTGCGCTTTCTACAATAAAGAGCCTCAAACAATGACATCTGTATGCTTGCTTAATAGTTGTTATTGTATACAAATTAAATCAATGGGAGGTGTTCATCCTAGTTTCCTTTAAAATCAATAACATAACTCCTAAGCATATCTTCTAGCAATTGAATCACTCTTTCTTATTGTCCATCCTTTTGAAGCTGAATAGCTGTACTAAAATTCATCTTAATACCCAAAGTGTCAGACCTCGATATCAGAGTCTGACTCTTGCTTGCATACTTGCTCTGATACTACATCTGTCAGACCCCGTTATCGGAGTCTGACTCTTACTTGCATGCTTGCTCTGATACCATATCTGTTAGACCCCGTTATCGGAGTCCGACTCATGACTCATCATGCATGCTCTGATACCATAAATTGTCAGACCTCGCTTCCGGAGTCTAACGCTTTCATGCAACTTGCTCTGATACTATCATGCATGCAGACTATCGTAATACGTAAGTTATCACCCAACGATCACACCTTGATCACTTTTGGATTTTCTTCTCAAAACTCCCCTTTATTAGTCTTAGCTCAGCTCTTAGAGTAGTCGACTACTTCATTCCTACCTTT
>JAOQMS010005095.1:0-16569 GCA_027563885.1 Erythroxylum longipes
TGTTCACAAATGCATGAGCTTGAGATGTGTTTTCCAAATTTCTCTGATTGCTCTCCCGTGTACCCGTTTCCATAATTATCTGGAAACGGGATGTTACACCAAATCATAGATCTCATTATTTCCTTGAAGATTAAATACACAGCCTTTGCTGCAGTTGTGTCCTTCAATTGTGGATCTCAATGTTTTCTTGATGACTTTAATGTATTCTCCTAAATGGTTGTGGCTTAAATCATGACACTTATTACATTTGATCCTTCTAGGCATGAACTGGATTATGGACGTAGGCTAGACCTTACTCATTTGATAATTTTGAATTTTATCATTTTTTTCTAGAAATTAATTTAAGTTCTTAAATAACTTCAACTCTCTATCCAATTTGTGTAATTACATAAACAAAGTAATGAAAGGTAAAACATGACAATATAACATTAAAATAAATCAAAATACTTAATAAAACATGTGCATATTTCATGCACATCAAATATCCCCACACTTCAGGTCTAGTTTGTCCTTAAGTAAATCAATTTCATCACTCAAATAATTTAGGAAAGAATTTAACAATTCAATATGCGTAATCATAACTATCTTCTTTCCTTATATATCTTCCTTTAAAATACCATTTTATGACTTAAGCTTTAGAGAACCAAACATTAAGAACCCTGATGATGGTTGGTTATTTTAGGCCTTTAAAGAAAAACTAAAAAATAAAAAGCCCTTACCTAAAGGAAAGCCTAACATTTAGATTCAATTCAATAAATAGGGCTTGTAATCTTTCCACAAATATGTGATTTAGTATTATCATTTAGTGCCCATCATGCTAATGCCATTAGATGTCTCATAAGATCAAGAAAAAAAAGAACAAGAATATAATTATATAGATCTTGAAAGCAATTTCATAACATAAATACTATCGGAACTATTACCACCAAAATTCAAACATCCATTAGTGTAGGCCTAAAATAGAGCAACATTACAAACATTTAGGTTATGAGTTTTAGGGAGATAATAGACCTATATAGAGCCACAAATGTAGTTAAATATCATATGGTTTCTTTTACCTTCATAGGTCTAGTCAGAGATTGGTGTCAAACACTTCCTTAAGCTTTATAGATAGTTTGGACCAGTTGAAAAGTCAATTGGAAACTAGTTTCACTAGTAATAAGTGTTTAGCTTTCAATTTTATGAAAATATTTAAAGTTATGAAAAAATGTTGAGAATCTGTCTTTGATGATTTATAAGAAGATTCAATTTTGATTAATAAATTCCAATTGTTGGTACCTAATAACAACTATCATTTAAAACATTTTAACACTAATAAAAATAAACAAGTAATGTTAAAATTATATTTTTATGTTTTGGATTTTGTTTTCTTTAAACAATTTTCGAAAACTTTGTTTTCTTTTTTTCCTGTGGATCCATAAAAAGTAACCTCTCTACTAGTTAGGAGTAAGGCTGTGTACTTTTGAACCTCCTTAGACTTAGCATATTAGTGGGATCTCTATTGGGACATTATTGATGTTATTGTTTATAATAAACATAAAATATTTTTAAATTTTTTGATATAAATTTCATTACCAAAAGGAATTCTGTATAAAATAGAATAAGTTAGTATTGATAGGTGTGCTTTAGAGTGTGTTTTTAGGTGTTTCTTAAGTGATAATCGTGTGTTTAGGACTTAGATTTATGTCTTTATTAGTGTTATTATGTTTTTGACTATTGTTGATTAGAGTTTTTATGTGTTATACCTATACGTATTTTAAACTTGAGCTGAAATAGATCAGGTACTCTACATTAGAAAAAAATATAAGGTAGTGTATTTGTATCATTTTTGCAGAGAAAGCATATGGGATAAAAGTTTCCAGAGTTTTAAAACCATTTATTTTTTATTCCAAACCTATTTTTTAATATCCAACTAATTGATAATTGAAGCCTTAGGGGATAGATTATTCTTCAATATAAGCTTATACCAAGGGATTTTAGGGTTATAGGCTCTGAGGATCTTATAGTTGCTAAATTCCAAAGAGTTGTTATTCAACTATATCGGCTTATCCTCTTAAAAAAATGCTTGACTATGCGCTAAATAATTCATCAGGATGCTAGCTTCACTAAAATTGTAGCTCTAGACTCCATCCTAGATAATGTTGTTTACTTTACCTCTTAATAGGATCCTAGTGTTCAAGTTTAGCATCTCATTTCTACTATATAGAGGGCTTAATTCATTCCAATTATTAAACTAAAACCATGTTGAATATACGTTGCCAATTTGATGTTTTATCGAAAGACACATTTGGTCCATCATGTTAAGTAGCTATCTGAAGTTCCAAGAATTTTCCCTATTTCTCTCTAACTACCATAAACTTATTTCCTTTAGATAGTACTCATTTATCCACTTTGACCATAGAGTTTCCATGTCCTTAAATTGTTAGAGAAGTGCTTTAAAGGCAATCACCTTTAGCATTTATTGTACAAATCTTTATGATTAATAAAAAGGCATTTTCGTTAATTTGATGTTCATGTTCTTTATAAATTGATAATGATCTTAAATTGAATTAATGAAGTCCTTGATACATTACATAGCATCAAGGAAAATATGATGAGATCATGATAATGAGATTCCTATCATTTGTAATTATGTTAGTATCTAAATTATCCCTAATTGTAGGATTAATGAGAATGAGATGGGACATTATTAATCCAGGCAGACTAGCACATGTTATACTCCTTAATTGGATCAAGCAATGGATCTCATAACCTGTAAGCATAAGATGTTTAGAGTTTACATGTGAATGCTTACTAAGAGTAGTAAGTACAATAGTTAACCTGCCATGAGACAATCATATGGATAAGCTATTCTAGTGTCAATGATAGTCTCATCATAGAAATTATGCAAATATCCTTAAACTTGAGGTGCTCAAGTATATCATATAATCCTGTACTTTGACTCCATTCCTTGTTGTCTCTCAGAGGTTGCTCATATGGTGGTGATTGGGTACAACTTGAGGTATTCGACTGTAATTAAGTAGCCAATAAAGGATTCACCACTCCTGATAGAAAGAGATGATACCCACGACCTCTTATCGGGGTCATTACTCTAGAATCTCTGACCAGAGTGGAAATTTCATGAAGAGAGTCTTCAGTGACATATCCAATTGAGTAATGAGCCCTAAGGATAAGAACTAACATCACTTGGGCTAGATGTGACATAGTTAGTCTAGTGGGAGTTCACATTTTAACCATGTTCTGAACCAAGTGAGGTATATATTGTGAAAGGATGAATTGAACGAGAACATTATCTATGGAAGGGTTTCTAGTAAAACCACTAACTTTTCGTTCAATAAGGGGTCATGATATATTGGTAGATACCGCTCATGAAGTTTTTGAATTAAGTGTTAATTCAAGTGGCCAACATAATTGAGAACCTAATGGACCACAAGCATTAAAGATATGAAGAATGAGTAAAATAGGTTTAGATAGTGATCCAAGATATGAGAGAATGTTTCGGGATTGTATCGCAATATGATTATGGTAAGAAACGTTGCAAAGGAATGAAAGAAAGCAAATGTTGTATGGCTGCCAGCCTAGAAAATTTCCAGATTTTTAGCAAATATTTCAAGCCAAATTAAGTGGCTTTCATGGCCACTCAATTCCCATTATTCATTCATTCATGATGGAGGTTAGATGAGGCCAAAAATTGGTAGAAACTCACTTATTTTTATGTATATTCTTGTAAGAAAAGTAGTGAGAAATGTGAAGAGTTCATCTTACAGACACTTATTCTCCAAACTATCTCTCTCAAGAACATACATCAAAGCTAGCACTTTGTGTGTGTTCTAACCATTCTTCTTAAGAGGTTTTAAGGCTTTGCTCTTCATGTGGATATCATTAGAGACATCCACTTTGGTCATTGTGAATAACGACAACCCCAAAGTGGTAAAAACAATGAAGAATGAAGGAGTTAGTAAGGTACATATCTTAAGTTAAATTTTTTACTACATCTAATAACATATGTATGATTCTATATTTTTTGGGTTTCATTTTATTTTCTATTGCGTATTTTCTAATATATGATGCATCTAATGCATAATCGAAACCTTACATAAACAACCTCCAAATCCTTTTGGTTTTAAAAACCTTCTGTATACTCATCAAAGGTATTTAACCTAATCTATCCTCTTCCTTATTGAGACATAGCTCTTCCCACTTTACTTTTGTTCCTTTTGAGTTGCCTATCTTTCTAAACCATATAAATTGTTTGGTACAACTTTATATCTCTTTAACGATCTTTTCAGGTAGCACCCTCAGTGTGTATGTACATTCATCAAAATTGATGAAATCAATTGTATTCTACTGATAATTGATAAGTACCTATTTTTCTAGGCATTTATCCTAAATCTTTATCTCTTAAACAGAGGGATACAATCAACATATTTTGGTTTTATTTATTTTGATGGGTACTCCCAAATATTTGAATAGAGAAGATTAAACATTAAGCCTTCTCAATCTGTTAATTTCTTCACAATTCTACATGTTAGAGGAGATAGAGATATAATTTTTGGAGAAATTAGCCTTCAACCCTGACAATCTGGTGAACTCTTTCAGGATTCTCATGGTGAGAGTTAGAAAGTCAGCATCAGTTCCATAAAAAATAATAAGATCATTAGTAAAAGCTAAGTACTTCAACTTCATATTCCTTCTTTTATAATTGTGCTTGAAACTGGGACTTTTAGTAGTGAGAGTTTGCAACATCCTAGAAAGAACTTTAATAACTGGAGAGAATAATTAGGAGAAAGAGATCCCCTTACCTAGTTCCTTTATAGCTTTTTAAGAAATTTGTTAGATTTTCATTGATTAAGATGCTAAAGGTAACTAAAGTGATGCATTCCTTTATCCACTATACAAATTACATAGGAAAACCAAAGGGTTGAAGGCATTTGGTGATGAAATCCCATTTGATGGCGTCCAAAGCTTTGAAAAAGTCAATCTTGAGTGCACAGCTCTTGATAGATCTTTTTAAGATTATCTTTTTCTAGTATATTCCTTCATCAATTCTTGAACTAGCAAAATGTTATCGCCAATGGATCTACCCTAAATAAAGACTCCTTGAGATAGGTTTCTTAGGGGCTTCAGAGAGATTTTAAGTTTGTTATTTGCAATTTTGGATATTTTATTATATTTAATATTGTAGCAGGAGATGGGAGGAAAGTCTTTTATATATGAATGGTTCTGAATCTTAGGGATTAGGCAAATGTGTGTTCTATTAATCTCCTTTAGTATCTTAGAGGAGGAAAAGAATTCTTGAACTACTTCTACAATCGACGCACCAGTGATACTCTAGGTTTAATGTAAGACAAAAGCACTAAATCCATCAAATCTGAGAGCTTTTAATGTATTTAGACTGAAGAAGACATTCTTAATTTCCCAAGCTATGATAGGAATAACCAAGGATTCCTTTATTTGATGACTAATTTTTTCTTCCTAATTACCCAGTTAAAGTCTTTATTGGTATTCTCCTTGTGTTGTGGAACCTATCAGTTCCCTAAACTATCTCATGGAAATGCCCTCTAGCTTCTCCTAATCTATTCTCCTTAGGCACCTCTCATCATATAACATAGTAATTTTGTTTTTGTTCCAACGAGTCAATATTGAGTTATGAAAGAATTTAGTATTTACATTACCCTCTTTTAACCAATTCACTCTAGCCTTTTACCTAAGGATAGATTTATACAAAATTAGTTTTAAATTATAATCATCTAAGCATGAGACTCTATATATCTTCAAACTCTAATAGGTAGGGAATTTATAGTAATCTTGTTGACTAGTCAAATTTTTCTTAGCTTACTTTAGGTTGACAACTGAATCCATCTTGGTTTGATTGGTGAGGTTTTTAATTCCTTGCTTAACTCTCTATAATTTCCTTATGAATTGATATGATTTATACCCTTGTACCTTTAGTTGCCAATTTTTCCTTATCACTTCATCAAATCCTTGTTTGCTTTTCATGAAATTAAAGAAACTAAATGGAGATCTAGAAGCTCTATTACTTATTGTGCCTTAGATTTCCATCGAGGAATGATTAGAACATATTGGTTCCCTAAAATGAGCAAAAAAATTAAGGAATTGCACAAGACATTGTTGATTGATAATTATCCTATCCAATTTTCTCTTTATGAGGTAATTCCCTTATTGCTTATTGTTTCAAGTGCAAAAGTAACCTACATATCTCAAACCCACCATTCTTATTCCTTATTTTAATTCAACTAACTCTTTCCCAACCCATATAGTTTTAATTTTGCTACCCTATACCTCTATTAGGGATTATATATATTTGTAGTTTCATATCATAGCCTAAGGTCCTTTGATAAATTAGTGTAATCCCTTATGTCCTCCTATATTTTAGATCTCTAGAATTTATAACCACCAGTATATATTATAGAAAGATAAAGAAATCTAAGATCAACTTAGAATTCACAAATGAGATGTATAACCTAATTAGATGTGAAAATAGTCTATAATGTTACCTTGTCTAAGTTGTAAGCCATGATGATCCTACTATTGTAGTGATAGATGTCATTATAATGTAATCTCTATTCATCTACTGAAAAACCAAGACTAAGTTGTAGCTGTGGTAGCTTTATTTTTGTTTATAGTAAGCATAAAACAAGATTTTTCTTCAGAACTAATTTTGTTTTGACAGATTTTGTTTAACAGTTATAGTCACTTCAAATTCATCAATTATTTTCCATTTTTCTATATAAATATATCTCCTACTTAGCTCCATTTTCATTTTCAACTTGAGTATTTTCATTTCCCATGGTAGTCTCTTAAGTGGAGACTTGGGATCTATCTGTTGTGGTGAGTTTTCTTGAGCCATGTCTCTATTCTTCACTTGTTCCATCACTATATTTGAGTTATTTTTATAAAAAATTGTAAATTAAATTAAGCCATTAAAGACACCCACAATTGTTACAAGCATAAACCATCTCATTAAATGAATAGGTAAACAAAATATTATGAAAGTATTATAACGGATTAAAAGCAAGTGTATATGCTAGCCATTAATCCCATGCCGATATAAGACTAAAGATAATCTGAATTTTGTCTTTAAAGGTGACAAAGGTGTGACTTAATTGCCTTAAGTATTTCTCTATGTAGCCTTGAATGTTTTTTCTCAATGTCCTTAAATATTCTCATATTTCTTTCATTCCATATAGCTTGTACTAAATATTACAGAGCAACCAAAAGACACCATTACTTTGTTTTATCATGCATGTTTAAAGCTAAACCCTAAACTACAATATGATCCCATTCATCTGCTACATCTCAAAATAGGAATCTTTTAATTATATCATTCTATAAAAACCAAGTGAATTGGCATTTGAAGAATAAGTGAGTAATACTCTCTCACTTCTGCTTTTATAATATGCATCTATTTGCAATAGCCATAAACTTGTTCAGTTTATCAATTATAGGTAATTTATTCTTCATTGCCCTCCACATTATGACTGAAGCTGTAGGCATCATATACTTCCACCAAAGAAGTTTATGCCATACTATTATGTTTTCCTGCTCTTGAAATAGCTTTCTACAAGACACATTGGTGAATTTACCACTTCTAATTCCACCAGTTGATATCTATTTATTTCCATTGAGTTCATTGCTATTGATCTGATTATACAAACTAAAATCTTGAATCCTTGATAAGATCTTAGTTTTGTGTGCTAAAGATTAAGCAACAAATTGATCATCACCAGTGATATTTTGGCTGAATTGAGCTGACTATTATCCTTAAAAACTTCAGCAATTAACCATATGTCATACCAAAAGGACGTAATGATACCATTTCCTAATAATTTGATCACATATGGCCTGACTTTGCTACTTAGTTTGAATATTGTTTTCTCTATGTTTGAAGTAGTTTTAGGTATATTGACCTTCCATAGACTCCTCCTTTAATGTAATAAGCATTTATTCACTTAACCTATAAGTATTGCTTATCATCAATGATCATCCATAACTTTTTGGTAAGCACAAACAAATTATAGGTCCTTAAAGAGAAAGCATTCAAACTACCGTGCTTCTTTAAAGAGCATACTTCAGACCATTTAATGGGAGTGTAGTGTTTATCTATTTTGTTTATAGAACATACAAACTTTTTGATAATAACATTAATTGTCTTGATAACATCCTTGTAAAATATACATGCAAGTTGCCCTATGTAGACTCGGTGCGTTGAGTACAGAAGAAATGAGTTGTGCTCTCCTAACTAGGGAAAAAGCCTTAATGCTCTAGCCTAATATCCAAGCTTGTATCTTATCAATTAGCATTTTGTAATCTCTACAAGTTGATTTAGAAGCAATAATAGGAACTCCTAGACATGTAATTAGAAATTCATATATGTTAAAACCTATAATATAAAGTATCATTACTTATTGATCTATTGCTTTTTTAGAGATGTAGCAACAACTTTTTTAAGATTTCACTTCAAGTCCAAACTTTTTATAAAACATTTTGATTGTAGTAATTAAAGCCAATACAAACACTTTATCTATCTAGATAACAATAATAAGTCTTCAACAAATACTAGACTTATTATATCTAGCCTCTTACATTTGAAATGATATCTAAACTACTTTTTTCTCTCCACTATCCTCATGAGTGTTCTATAAAAGGCTTTCATAACAAGAGAGATTAAGTAAGGAAAAGAAGGATTTCCTTGCCTTATGCCTGTACTATTTTATAAACACATTGAAAAATAGTGTGGTGATGTAATGAGATATCCAATCAATAAATATTTTAGGAAAATCCATTGATTTCATAGTGTTTATCAGGAATTACGACTCCACATTGTCATAGGCTTTCCTTAAATCAATCTTTAAAATTTAATTTATACCCCTTATTCTTATGTGGTAACCTTTTATAAGCTCCTGTATCAAAAGAATTTTATCATTCATTGATCTACCAAGTATGTATGTTTCTTACATTTCATCCATATACTTGACCAAATTCCTCTTTAATCTATTAGCTATAACCTTGGAAATGATTTTGTAGATGGAGTTGGAACAAGCAATTGGTTTGTAGTCACTAAAATACTTCATCTCTCCCCCTTTTAGAATTAAAGTTATGAAATTTCTATTAATCTCTTTAAGTAATTTCTTGTGATTGAAAAATTTTAGAATAGAAGCCATAGTTCTAGTCAGAGGCTAGGTTTTGTTGAAGAACATCATATTAAAACCATCTATACAAGGGGATTTGTATGGATTGATTGACTTTACCACTTCATCAAAGTCCTTACTAGTGATAGGCTTGGATAATAATTCAATATTTTCAGGAGTTATAGTTTCCAGCATGATCTCCTTAAGTACTTTAACTGTGGAGTGAGCATTAGTTGGTTCATTCATGATTGAAGTGAATTAATTGGATGCTTCCTCAAGTAAAGGTTGTTGTTCATATATGCTTTGATTTTCTTTAATTGCACTGACAATTCTATTGGAGAACTTCCTTGTTAAAAAGTATCTGTGAAAAAAGTGGTTTTTTTCACCATATTTAAGCTATTATACCGTTGATCTTTGATTCATTATACAAAGATCATATAACAAGGCCCTCAAAAGGTTATGCATTACAATCTTCTTATTCCATTAGAGTTGACTAGACTTAGGGTTTCTATACATTTCATCTTGTATAGTTCTAAGAGCCTTTTTAACAGCTGCTAACAAATGATGAGTGTTTCCAATATTCTCTTTATACAACTGCTTTATAGAAATTTTGATGAGTTTCATTTTTATTATGTAAACAAACTGCTTAGCACCCTAAACTTCAATAGAGAAAGCTTTTCAGATGATTTCACTAAAGCTTACCAAAGAGGTTGAGAAATTATTAAAATTGAAAGGTGTTCTGATACTTACATTCTATGTTTGAATGATGCACATTGAATAATAAAAAAGGTTGCTTATAGTGAAAATTGAGGATGAGCTAGGGAAATGCTGAAACCATTCCAGATTGGCCATACATTTGTTTAATTTTTTCGTTATGAATCTAATTCCATACTATTTATTTTTCCATATATAGTTTCCACCCAAAGTTATATCAAACGTTTGGATATTTTTAGTGCATTTTTTGAACTCAAATCAAGGTTCTTTGGATGCACCTTCACATTCAGCTTCTTTATAATTTAAGATAGTATTGAAATATCTAGTTAATAGCCATGGTTTCTAACTACTATATACAATTTTTTTCTGTTGATTCCATAATTGATTCATCTGGAGCATATTGTTATGTGTATAAATAAAAGAGATGACACCAATTTTTTATGGCATTACATAATACATCAACATGTATAGCCTGATCAGACACCTACAAGGTTATTACATTTATAGTTGATAATTAAAGTATAACAGGATCCTCTTATTAGGATCATAAACATGATTTGTAATTTATCTCCAGTTGGAAGGTAGCATTTGTAGAAAATCACACTTGTCCTTTTTTATTCTTGATTTCAACATGCAAAATATGTTTGGTTTATACTTAAGGATAAGGTTTTTGAAAAAAATATTCTTGGAAGGAGCATAAACTCCTTTTACATTCTAAGTGATGCTTTTATGTATTAGCATTTGAAACTAGAGGTTTCTTCCTCCTGTTAGATTATCTCTTAGATATTGATTTAAATTCCTTCTCAGTATCAACAGATGTAGCTACATAATCATTATTGTTTTTAATTTTATTCATTACTTCAACCTCTTTTAGGAAAATAAGAGTTTAAAAAATGTTTTCATTATCTGCACATTCTTCCAGTATTATAAGCTCTCCATCACCAGGATTAGCCTCAGTACTATGATCAATCTGACGTGGGCCTTGCAAGCCACTATTATTCATTTTAGATGTTTGGTTATTGCTTTCCTACTTCTTCTCTTCAATTTTAGAAGCTCCTAAACAAATCTAGTGCTAAAATGTCTACCTATAGGTCTCCATTCTCTTCTGACATTCAATTGCTTGGGTTTCCAAGGATAAGTTACTTTAAGAGTATCTTCAACCATCTTAAGATTTTCATCCAATCTCATAATTGGAATATTTTCTAGCATCATAAAATTAAATAGAACATATAACCTCGCAAAATTGATCCCAGAGGTCCATACAAATTGGTTTGTTAATGAAGATAACAAGATAACTTAATCCGTTTTTGATCCAATATTCCAATGGTACTCCATGTATACATAATCATATTCATATATTTTCCATCTTAATTTCATCAGTGTTATTCTAGGTCTCCAAAGTTGAAGCAACATTAGCTTATTATACACATGCTATGGTCCCTCTTCAAATACTCTTATAGCAGCTTCTTTGCAAGAGAACTTTAAAAAGAATTTTTCATCATTTTTTAACAACGTTTCAACTAAACCATGTCACTTCCCATGTTTTTATGCCCACAAATTCATGACAAGATAAGTAACTCTTATGTCAAGAAAATATCCAATCAATGTGGAACTCTATTATTATGCATAATCTTTCAAAATCTCTATAAGAGGTGAGACAATAAGTTGTTCATCATAATTGTTGGGTAGGAAAAAACTAAGTTTAGCTTTAATTTTGTTGGCTCCAGTAACTTACACCCATATCTTCCTTTTACCACTAGTATTCTCTTCCATATTGTTCAAGATAGGTGCTTGCAAGCACTCATTCATGTGTGAAGACAATTGCGCTTGAGGAGTAGTTAATGTTTGTTTTAAAGCTAAAATAGGAGAGAACTTATAAAATATTATCCATGAAACAAAGAAAATGTTTGATAGGTACAAAGCTGACTGAGGTGGTTAGTGGCGAGTAATGATAAAATCAATTTCTAAAAAGATAAGGATGAAGAATGGAGCAGGTTAATGAGTTGTGTTATAATAAGGAATCGAAGAAGATGAGGTAAATGTAGTAGAATAAGGGCAATAGGTTAAAATGGGATGTAATGCAAGCAAAAAAGTAAAACAAAAGAACTAGGAAAGAGGTTGTAATAGTTGTAAGTGAAGCAAAAGGAGGAGCTCTAAAGACAACAACAGAAACCTTTAATAAACACTTTAGTAGCTCCATTAAGAGCATTACTCATGGAGGCAAGCATTGTTCATGGAAGTGATTCAAGCCTATTTTTGGAACAAAAACAAGTGGTAAAACCTAGAAAGAGCCCTGAAAGGATTTAGAAGTGTAAAAGTTGACAAAAACCCTAAAAAAAGGTGGCTGGAAAACACCAAAGAAGAGATTAAAGAGAGAAAATTTCTAAAGAAAAAAACATATAGATTTTTCCAGCTAGAGGGCAAGAAAAAGAAGACATCCATAATTCAGTTTTCATATCATTTCTTATTATTATTGAATTTTAGTGATGAATTAATTAGAATAAATAGTTTTCACTATAGATAGTAACCTCTTAAACTATTTGTTAAACTTTACATTCTTAGTTTAATAGAAATGTACTTTGTAATGTTTATCGTTTGATATTTGACATAAATCAAAAGGTTAGATTGAATTATTTGGGTTAGATTGTGTAACAAGAGCTAGTACTATGACAGAACTATAAACATTAGATTAAAAGAAATTTGAAGAGAGATCTTAATTATTTATTAAGTACCCTTTGGATAGCTTCAAATCCAATTATAATGTTAGGAAGAGTTTTAATAGATCAAGAAGTTACAATTCATTTCGTATCTATTATAATTTGGATTTCTTGGTTAGATTTCGAGAGAGGGTAATTAAAACTATTGGATATCTAGGGTCGAGTATTATTAAATTAAGAAGTGAAGTGGAAACAAAACAAGGATATAAGTAATTCCTAAGTTGTCATAATTGATTAACCAGTAAATTCACTACTACTTATTAAAGATTAAATTATCAAATATCTTTAATTGAGTTTATTTTCTAATTATTTTATCATATTTTTGACCTTAAAACAATGTGATATAACAATTGTTAGGTGACTAATACAATCCTCATGGGAATGATATTTTTCTATACGAAAAGATATGATCTATATACTTCTAATATAGATAAGTTTAAATTAAAATTCAATAAGTTTTTGGCACCATTATAGGGGATTGCTAATGTAGTGCCCCACTCCCATTAGACATTTACCTGGATTCCTATCAGACATTTGTACACATGCTTGACGGTAGCGACGCATTATCTATATCACTTTCTCTAACTCATGGCATCATAATTTAAAATATAAATCTCATGGTCTCCAAAACACAAATTTCCTCATTTCATTTCATAAGATATAAGATTCAATGTAGCATTACATACAACAGTTATGTATATACAATATCGAAACCCTATCAGAGTTTACAGCTCTATCTACAAACATGCTATATACATGAGGAAGTATACAAAAGTTTAGTCTAAATCCTTCAGTCAAGCTGACCGACCTTTGAGCCATGTTTTCTATCCTAAAAGTAGTACTAAATCTCTTCTAAGCTACCTTAGAAGCTACGACGTCGCTCTCAAACCTAAAAAGTCATCATTGCAATTTTGGTGAGTTTTACGAACTTAGTGAGTTAACCATCCTCGATGGTTCACCCATAACACACATCAACACATGCAAACACATAATTCACATCATGTCATTTTTCATTTAGGAACACAAAACACTTAGTACATAAGTTTTCACATTTTTCATTTAACTCAATTCAACATTTCATTTCAATCATTCAAATCATACAATTCATGTGTATATGCAGTGCTCATGAGACTCACATTCGTTTATTACGTTGCTGTGATTGAGTGCCTTTTTCATTATCCTGTATCCGTTGTGAATACCGAGCTCATTAATAGTGTCCCTTATCCATTGGGAATACGGGGCTCATTTTACATAATGAGCTAGAGGCTCTTATCGCATTATGAGCCTTAAGCTCTTTTTCACTGACAGCTTCGGTCACAACTACTTTTATGTTTCATGGATTCATGTAATGAAATGTACTACACGTATTCAATCATCATGGTCAATCAATCACATTCACGTTCTCTTTCTCATTCACATTTATTATCGGGACTTGGTCTAGCATTCAACATTTAAATTGAGAATAGTTATTTCATCA
This sequence comes from Erythroxylum longipes, assembly GCA_027563885.1. Classification (NCBI taxonomy): domain Eukaryota; kingdom Viridiplantae; phylum Streptophyta; class Magnoliopsida; order Malpighiales; family Erythroxylaceae; genus Erythroxylum; species Erythroxylum longipes. The sequence goes on from JAOQMS010005095.1 coordinate 14,061, forward strand.
AATTCATATTCAGTGAGCACTTCCAATAGTTTTCATGCATCAAATGCCTCAGACATTCAATGTTTGGAATTAGTACATACATATCACTTAATAATTCCATACATAATTTAACAAACACACTTTGTCCACTTTAATCACCTCATTCAACATCAACTAGGTTCAATCAAGATCTCATTTAAGCCTAAATACCTTATATGGAACCACCCTAGCATTGATTGGTTCATAATTCACTCAAAAGACAACTCTCTTTCTCCATAGGTTTGGCCACGATCGTGGTGTCCCTTCCATAATTGTGACAGAAACTTTTTCTAGCTAGGCCACGATTATGGGTAAGGGCCACGATAATGACAGAAACTCATCTTGTCAGGCCACGATGGTGAGGGTGAGAGCCACGATTGTGGCCTGCATTTTCTTCTTTCATCCACATGAATTTAATATATATACTTACATCACTTCTTCTCCAATTTTTCCAGAATTCATACACATTAATGCAACTTCATTCTAATGCTAATTACACTACTCATTTGACTCATCATTTTAAACTAAATCTTATTATTAAAAAAAATCCTATCTTTTTTTTCCATAAAATCTCATTCATAGTATCAAACAGTTTATTGCCAAAAATCCATCATTTCAAGTTGATAACTTCTTCATTTATACCTCCATTTCAGTTCAATATCATCTACACACAATTCAAAACCCTTGATTATCACAAATACCAAAAACATAACCTATTCATGTACACTTTCATCATCAATTTTCTGCACATTTTATACTTCATTAACACCTTCATTTTAACCCTAACTATAACTTTAATTCATATCAATTCAAGACACCATAGTACTCCATTTTATTAGCCCTAAACTTATAATTTACCATTCATCAAAACACAAAAGTAAGACACAACTCCATTCCAAACACACACATCATCATATATCAAACTTCCTTTTTCATAATCATTCATCATCATAATTGTTTTATTAACCAAAAAATTTATGAATAACATTAACTCCCTACAATTTAGAATATGATCTCTTTATCATTAATACACCTACGTATCGCATATAAAATTTCATGATCAATTACCAATCTCAAATTTCTCATCATATATGTTTCAATTAACACTGCCCATGAAAATTTAAGCATAACTTACCTGATAAAGACTTCAAACTCTTCAAGATCTCACTTAACCATAGCTTTCTTCCCTCACTAATGCATCATCAATCAAAGGTGGTAGGGTTGAGTCTTTAGTGAGAAATGCAAGAGAAAGCAAGATGGGGGTAGTTAGTGGAAGATAAGGGCTAGATTCAACTTTAATGGAAGTTGGTGAATCAAAATTGTGATAGATGAGAAGAAGAGAAAATCACGAAGAAGGTGAAAACAAGTGTCAAAAATGAAAAATTATAAGGAGAGTGTCTTGCAATGGTAAAATCGTGAGAGATGAGTGGTGAGTGGTAGTGACACTTGTCACTACCACTTGTCACTCTACCATGGTCCCATTTGGATCCCTTTTTAATAACTAGTCCATTTAACTCCAATTTCTACTTCTATTGTCTCCCAAAATTCAATGACATTGTCAACAAATCCTAAAGTCATTTATCAAAATTTCCATTGCCATCTAACTCTTAGTTCTACTACCATAAACCAATTGTCCTACCACTTAGCATTTTTCCTAGTCCAAAAATTACCTAAAAATTTAGGAATTTTCTAAATTTCACCAAAAATTCTAAATCAATACTAATACACACCAACGAAATTTCCAATACACATAAAACACAATTCATATCAAAATCACATTTACAAATCAATTATACCTGAAAAATGTCAATGAATGCATGTACAATCATTTTAATGAGTGCAAACATTAATATTCACCTGTGTGTGTTGAACCCCGTTTCCAGAGCCCAATTGTTCGGAGACAAAACGAAGCCCGTCATAAGTAGGCGAAACAAAAGACAGATGGAGCACAAAGGTAGACGAAGCAAGGAACAGATGAAGCAAAACATAGACGAAGCCCGAGTCAACTTAAGACGAAGCAAAGTTAACTTAAGACGAAGCAACATTTAAGACGATGCAATGCTTAAGACGAAGCGAGTCAACCTAAGAAGAAGCAAAGTGAACTTAAGACGATGCAATGCTTAAGACCCTATGATGTCATCACAGACGATTCGTCTTTATAGACGATACATTTTTACAGAAGATGCATCTTTACAGATGATGCATCCTTACAGACGAAATGACGTCATCACAGACGAAGTTGACGTCATTACAGACAAAGTTGACATCATCACAGACGATTCGTCTTTACAGACGATACATTTTTATAAAAGATGCATCTTCACAGACGATGCATCCTTACAGATGAAATGACGTCATCACAGACGATTCGTCTCTATAGATGATACATTTTTACAGAAGAAGCATCTTTACAAAAAAGATGCATCTTCACAGACGATGCATCCTTACAGATGAAATGACGTCATCACAGACGATTCGTCTCTATAGATGA
>JAOQMS010005163.1:0-17235 GCA_027563885.1 Erythroxylum longipes
TTATTAATAATTATTAAATTAATTTTATAAATTAAATTAAATTGTAATATTTTAAACATTTTATATTGTTCTTAATTTTATATTTGTATGATAATGATTGTCTTTTTCATATAAATTGTGATTATTATTTATATATAAAATATCTGAAAATTATTGTTATTTCACATTAATTGTGATTATTATTTATTATTTTGATTTTTAAAGACGTGGTTAAAAATATACAGTACAACTGTACAATATGAAAATGGACTATTTTGTAATTTTTAGAAAAATTCAGGGACTATTTTATAAATTTAAAAAATTATCTGAAACGGTATCTGGTATTGACCGGTATCAATATAGTACTATACTAGAATTCAATCTGGTAACAAATCCGGTACAGCATTCGTAACATTAGTTACACCAAAAGCTCTTTGGATATGTTTGCAAATTGTAGCTAAAAGTTAGGATTTGGTTACATTTTTTTAAAATTGTAGCCTATTGTAATAAAAAACGCCGTTATTTAAAAACTATTGGAACTTCAAGAAGAAACACCATGAAAGGTTCATCAATTTATAGTACGAACTTAAATTGTTGAGGAATATTCTTGAAGAAAATGTAAATTTTATTTAGTAACATGTCCAAGTAAATCAAAATAACGTTTCATCTTACAAGATAAAAATTAAGTATATTTTCATAGATATTAAAACGTAACATTATTTGGCAGATTAGGTCAGTACTTCTACAAAATAGCTAAAAACGTAGCTAAAAATATTTGATTACGTTTTCAGAAATATAGCTAAAAATGTTTAGCCACATTTTTAAAAACACGGCTAAAAATATTTAGCTATGAAAAAAAAGTAGTCATAAACTATTGCTTACGATTTTCGAAAGCATCACCTATATTTTTCAACTATAGGAATTTGGTGACGTGTCATGCGACGAAACAGGAATATAGCTAAAAACTATATATGACATTTTTTAGACATTTAACTACTTTTTTATTTTTTGTAATCAAAAAACAACTTTGTTGTAGTCCTGTTTGATTATTTGGGTGTCGATAATGCAGATATATTTACAATAAAGAATAAATTAGATTAAGGATTTAAATAATAATACTGTCTATTACGCTCATAATTTAACTCTATAAAAGAAATAGAATCTTTCTTCCTAATTTCATATAGTTGAGTATTCTTTTATCAACAAATGTGTTATGCTTTCATCTCTGAGGACGTGCATTTGATTTAGAAGGATGATCAAGAACCAATTATATCCGTTGTTTGCTTTGTTACATTAGTTTAATAATTACAAAGTGTAACCCATATTATTTTATTAAATTCTAATATGAAGTGGATCTAAAATAATGATTATTGGGCTTGTAACAAAAATTAAAATCATTGGGGTTAATTAATAAAACCCTTCCCTCTCCCTTTAGTAAAAAAAAAAACAATTTAACATATATGAAAGAAACATACGTTATTACCCTATTAACAAAGAACTAAGAGGGGAAGAAGGAGAGAGTAAATAAAGCTCTTGCATAAAAAAGAAATTTGCAATCAAGAAGAGATTACACATATTAAGCTTGATCAGCTAGTAATTTCTTCCTTTTTTGATACCTTGATAATAAATGAAAATGCATGTTAAAGCTTGTTAATTTTGGAATTTACGTAATGATCTTTTAATAGTATAGTTAAATTCCAAAATTTATTATAGGAAGCTTGTTAATCGCCAAAATGACCTTACTTGAAAAGATATTTAGACATTTAATTATGTATTCTTTCAATCGGTCATATTATATGATAATAATAAATGAGATAAACAATGAACTAAACAATTAAGATTATTAACTATAATGACAGGAGATCACTTAAAGGTGGATCATTGCTTATAATTAATAACATTAGACTTATCGATCTACTTAGTGACTATGTTTGAATATCCAAAGATAACATGCATACTAACCTGAGTGTGATTAACTGTCTATTAAAGTGTGTATATATATTTTGTTAGCATCATTATGGATTAAGGATATGTATTTAATTATCACCCAAAGGTGAAATTCAATATATATATTAAAATTTATTATTGTCTTAATCCATTAGTGTACTCAAAGTATTAATGTGTGAGTTTGTTTTTATGTTTGCAGTTTCTAGTAATCTATTCCTATGGGCAATAGTCTGATCAAGTTCAACGAGCTAAACTATGTCGATTGGTCTGAGCAAATCTAATTTCGATTGGGTATTATGGATAAGGACCTAACATTAGCTGCAAACAAGCCTGCAACCATTACTGAGACTAGTACACATAGGGATGGCAATTCCGGCCCGGCCCGGCCCGACCTGTTTTTGGCCCAGGTTTGGCAGGGCATAGGTGGGTTAACGGCCGCGGCCCGATCATTATGGACAAAAAGACGACGTTTTGTCCAAAACGACGCCATTTTGTATTTTTTAATTAAAAAATATAGACAGGTCGGGATTCGGCTGACCCGTGGCCCTCCGTGATTGAGACCATCCTTAAGTACACATGGCCTTCATCTGCGAGGCCCTCACCCAAATTAATCAATTTTCATTACAGTACAATAGGCTTATACGAGGCTATTATGGAGACGACACCACTCACTCCTTGATGCTATCCACTTGTACTTGCCCCATTGAAAGTTATCTCACACCTAATAATATGGCCACCTTATGCTAACCTCAATCGAGGATTTTGAAACAACGAATGATAACAAAAATAAAAATATCTCAAGTGATAAAATCAAGAATAACATAAACAAAAAACACTTGAGTCAAAGAAACACTTCCTCATGTATGCAGCCATATTAAACCATAATTTTGGGAAATTATCCAATAATTGTATTGTGAACCTTTTTAACTGATCACCAAAGAAACCCATGCATAGCAGCCACAAAACCATCATAAAAATATATAATTAATTACGGAAGCACACCAAAAATTGTAGCTAGCAGAATCGTTGATGTACTGCTTATTTATCTCCAAAAATCCTGCCTTCTTTAGGATTCTATCTAATTTGGGATTCCTTCCTTCCACATTATCTTAACTTCCAAAAATACTACATATCTTAAGATAGTAAAATCCTACACCAAGTCAACTTCCTTATCACAAAAGATGTACCAAATATATCAAAATACAAATAATGCTAAAAATTAAATATCTTAACAAGCTCCCTCTTTTTGGCATTATTTGTCACACTAAAAACTCCCCCTGAATAGAGAAATGGAAACTCCACCTGAATAAATGATCATGATAAAAGATAAAATCACAGTTATCTCTCCTTTAGGATAAATCAATGCCAAAAGAAGGTAATAATTATTTGAAGAAGCGTAATGAAGAACTTGTTGTGTCCTTGTGAAAAATAGCTTCAGTGCAATCAATCTCAATAAATAAGGTGGCATAAGTATAACATATCATTATTTACTTCAAATTCATCCTTATAAGATTGATTTCCAATTAAATTCACAAACCCTAAAAAGGCATTCAACAAATCAGGATCAAACTTAATCAATCTTTCCCTCAAATAAACCATATGAAAACATATATGAAAGTATAAAGCATTATCATCCAACACTCTTTTTTTAACTTACTTCAATACGCTTCAAAGTTGTAAAAAACATAGTCCTAGTGCCATAAGAAGAGATTCAAACATGATGAAGTCAAGAACTTTCATAAAAATATTAGCTAGTTGCTTTTCAGTTATTACATAGGAAAGAACTGGAACTTTAGTCTCTAGTAGCTCTTAAATGAATTTATACTTCAAATCAATATGTTTGGTTTTTGAATGCTGAACTGGGTTTTTGGAGATGTCTATGGCATTCTTATTATCACACATGACAATTAAAACATCTTGAGCAACTCCATAAACTTCCAACATCTAGAAATTATCCACCGATTTTCTTCCACTTACTATACGATCTCCTTGTTGGTTTAACACCTTGCATTTATCATTGGTGAACTTGACTAATAGCCCATCATCACAAAGTTGACTAATACTCATCAAGTTAGCTTTTAAACCATCCACATGAAGCACATTTTTTAAATAAGGCAATCCATCCATGTAAAGAGTTCTTCTACTAATCATCGTTGCTTTCTTCCCATCACCAAATGTAACGTGACCATCCATACAACTTTGATAATTCATCAAATAGCTTCTCTCACCTATCATATGCCTTGAACACCCGCTGTCAAAGTACCATCCATTGTGAGAAGCATCACACATAGATATAAGAGCCACAAGTGCTTGCGGTTGATTCTTTCTAACCCAATTCTCCTTTGGTAGCTTTTCCTGCTAAAAGTTCTTCCAAGAACGTCTGAATTTCTATTTTGAGTATTATGGAATAGCATTTGCAACATCTTGTTTACGTGAAAAAAGTGACATTAGGCACGAACTTTCTGTTTCCTTTTGAAAATTCTCCTTGCTTAATTGATCTTGCTTCTTTGACAAATCTGATTTCACTATTTTGCTCATTATTCACTTAAGAGCATTCACTTTTATATCCAACACATTGAAAAACCCCCTTTGTTTTTTCCAATTTCCAATAATCCGCCTAGCTTCTCAATACCGTCATTCAACATTCTTGTTAGGATATATTACATATATATCTTTTATTTTGTTTTGGCATTTTAATTGGACATACAAAATTAATTATTATAATGGCTGGATACGTGAGCATTTGGGATGTTATTGTTGAGGTAAAAAATTACTGAAGCTATTGAAGTGATGGTGTTGTAGTGGAACTCTCATATTTGAATTAAAGTGAGACTCTTATCATGTGAGAGATTTTCTGTTTTGGATGGAAGTTTGTGGCATTTGAAGTCACATTAGTGTGTTGGCAATTTTGGGTGAGTAAGTTTCGTTGTAGCTAACGCAATACAAGGCTTCTGGTCTTCGTTTTTATTGAATAGAAATCTCTAACGTGTGGACAAAAAAAACGAAGAGAAAATATGTGTAACTGTTGTGCGTGTTGGTGTCCATCTCTAACGTATGTGTGCAGTAGTGGGTATTGACATGTGTGTGCGTGGCATTAAAGTGAGGTGGATTATTTTTTCAGTTAAACAGTGAGTTATATACAAGTATGCATGTGTGTCTTTGAAGTGAGCTGAAGGAAATTTCTTGTGGGCGTTGGATAAGAAAAGAAGCAGTGGGCGTTAGAGAAGAACAGAAGTAGTGGGCAAAGATCAATGTATTTTTACCTTACATTGTTCGACTGGTGGACAGATTTTTCAGATGTATTTCAGAAAGCTGAAACCATAGGGAAGTCTTTATTTTGTCTCAAGTATATTGTCTTTCAATTCTTAATTGATTAAGTACTTAAGTTATTTTTATTGATTGTTGTTTGAGTGAAAATAGTTAGAAAAATCCTCTGACGAGGTTAACATGAGTCGGTCGTGTTATTAGGTGAGAAAATCTTTCACGGGTAGTGAGTTAAAGAGATAGTTTCAAGAGTGAGTGGAGTAGGCTCTCTAAAGTCTTGAGTAAACCTATTATATTTTAGTGAAAGATTTAATCTGGGTGAGGGGCATGCAAATGTAGGCAACGAGTGTCGAACTGCGTTAACAAATATTTAGTGTTCTTGTTATTTCATTTTGCTTGATTTCATTTTGTTCGTGCTGAAGAAATTTACGAAAAGTTACGAAATATTTAACCCGTACGATTTTTCAATTGGTATCAGAGCGGGTCACCGGTTCAGAACTTGGTAGCAAGTTGGTGCAGATCCTAGTTTCGCGAATATGGCTACAAGAAAGGGTGCATCAATCACCAGACCACCACTATTGGATGGATCTAACTATCCTGCATGGAAATCACGGATGAAAGTCTTCATCCAAGCTCAGGACACAAGAGCTTGGCATTCGGTAGTACAGTTGAATGCATCCGATTTTCACTGATGATAAAGGAGAGACAGTTCAGAAAGATCCATCTGAATGGACAAGAGTCGAAGAAGAAAGTACACTCGGAAATTCACAAGCAATGCATGCGATTTTCAGTGCTGTCGATGAGGAACGCTTCTCAATGATTTCAGCTTGTGAATCAGAAAAAAAAAAGCGTGGGATGTTTTGCAAACCATTCATGAAGGGTCAAAATCTGTGATAGCATCGAAACTACAGATGTTGGCTGTGTAGTTTGAAGAGCTGAAGATGGATGAGAATGAGACTATTGGAGATTTTCATGAAAATTTGCAAGATATAGCAAATCAGGCTCATCAACTGTGGAAGAAATACTCCAAAGTGAAATTAGTCAAGAAAACTCTAAAATCGCTACCTCCAAGATTTATTCCAAAAATTGCAACAATTGAGGAGGCCCACGACATTGATAATCTATCATTGGAAAAAAGTTATTGGAATCTTTACAAACTTAGAGATGAATCTTTTAAGAGGTAAGCAAGAAAAAAGCAAAGGATTAACACTATAGGTGGAAACTGCAAAAAGTGTGAATGATGCGGAAGATGAATCAGATGTAAACGAAGATTTAGTACTACTCACACGAAATTGTGGTAAATGGCTGAAAAGAATGAAGAAGGACAGACCCAATTTTAGAGAATATGGCGAAAGTTCATTAAGTAAAAATTCAAGACAACAAGTCAAGACACAAAAGGGTGAACAGAAGGCAAAAAGAATCCAATGTCATGAATGTCAAGATTTTGAACACATTCAATCCAAATATGCCAATACTTTGAAAAAGAATAAAGGAAAGTCCTTTATAAGCACCTCGAGTGAGAATGATTCCAAGAGCGAATATGGTAGTGAAGAAGAAATAGAAAATGGCACTGTGTTGGTTGCCTTACATAGCAAAAATCTAGTTACTTGCTTAACAGTAACTGAGAATAAAGTAACTGAAGGCTAGAAAAAGGGAAAATCGGAAAATTTCAAAAACAATTCAGCTCAAGATCCAATATCAGATTATGACAACGACGAAAGTGGCCTAAATGATTAAAAAAGGAATATCTATGAGGATTATGAAGCTATGTATAAAAAATGGGTGAAAATGTATAGAAAGAATGAAAGATTGAAGGAAGAGAATCTTTCTATGAAGAACACCATACAAGAGCTAGAAAAGAAGTTGATGTTAGCGTCAAATGAGCTTGGTGAAGCTAGAATGAAATTGACAAGTGCTGAAAAGAGTTTGAGGATGTTGAATGAAGGCGCGGAAAAACTAGATAAATTGATAGAAACTGGTAAGGTTAAAGGGAATTTCGAAGGCATAGGCTATAAAGGTGAGTGCCCGAAATTGAATGAAGAAAAAGTTGATATGTCCAGATCAACCCAAGAGGTAGAAACATCAAAAAAGGCTCGAAGATTTATATCCACATGTTATTTTTGTGGAGTAATTGGGTATATAAGGCCAAGATGTTATTAGTTATTACAGATATTGTTTCAAAGAAGACAAAGTCGAAAAAGTATACATCCTCCATAAAAATTTCAACATCAACCTTCAATACCGAAATCTACTTGGGTAAAACGAAGTGAATTGCAAGCTCTCGTAGTTCATACATCAATGAAGGCAATTTTGCAACATGGTTGGTATTTTGATAGTGGATGTTCATGCTATATGACGGGGGAAAAGGCTTACTTAACTGATTATCAAAATTGTATGGATGGTCATGTGACTTTTGGAGATGGAAAGAAAGCTTCTGTGATTGGTAGAGGAACATTATGCGTGGATGGTTTGCCTCCTCTCAAGAATGTGCTCCATGTCGATGGATTAAAATAAAATTTGGTAAGTATAAGCCAACTTTGTGATGATGGTTTTCTAGTTAAATTCACAAGTGATGAATGCAGGGTACTTTCTGAATAAGGAGAATGTATCTTGAGCGGCAAGCAATCAGCCGACAATTGTTACATGTTGCAAGTCATGACTACGTGTAAATCTGCTACTCATGAGAATGACATTGATTTATGGCATCAAAGGCTTGGTCATGCAAATTTTAATCTCATCAGCAAATTAACAAAATTTGAGGCTGTAAAGGGTCTAGCCAAAATGAACAAAGAAGGAAAATCAATTTGCAATGTTTATCAAATGGGAAAATAGCTGAGAGTGCCGCATAAAAAGGTTAGACATGTTACCTCATCTTGCATACTTGAATTAATTCACATGGATTTGGTTGGTCCGACACAACATGATAGCGTTGGTGGAATGAGATACTTTCTAACTTGTGTTGATGATTATTCGAGATATACATGGGTATCATTTTTGAAAGAAAAATCAGATGCTTTCAAGGCTTTTAGAAGCCTATATGTGCAGGTTATGAATCTAAAAATTTTGACTGTATTGAGAATTCGATCGGATCACGGAAGAGAATTTGAGAATATAAGCTTTAATGACTTTTGTGATGAGTATGGCATCATACAAGAATTTTCAGCACCCAAGACTATATAACAGAATGGAGTTGCTGAAAGGAAGAATAGAACAATTCAAGAGATGGCTAGATCTATGTTAAATGGAAGTAAAGTATCTATGCGATTTTGGTCCGAAGCGGTTAACACAGCATGTTACATATGTAACAAAGTGTATCTTCGAAGCTTTTTCAACAAAACATCGTATGAACTTTGGAAGGGAAAGAAACCAGATGTAGGTTACTTTCATATTTTCAGAAGTAAGTGTTATATTCTTAGAGATCGGGAACAACTTGGAAAATTCAAGAGTAAAAGTGATGAAGGAATTTTCATTAGCTATTCAACTCATAGTAAAGCTTACTGAGTATACAATCAAAGAACAAAGAAAGTGCAAGAGTCCATAAATGTTGTGATAGATGATGTGTCTTTATTGAGTGGACAAGTGGCAGAAGAAAATCAACGTAATCAACCATCCAAATCAGCCCAAACAAGCAGTGAGACGAGATTAAAGAATTGCCCAGATCTGCAGTTAGTTGCTACTGAGGAAGTAACTGTAGGAATTGATCTACAGTTAGTTGCTGCTGAGGAAGTAACTGCAGGAACTGATCTACAGTTAGTTGTTGCTGAGGAAGTAACTGCGCGAACTGAAGAACTTTCAGTTACTTCGGATGATGAATCACCGAAAACGCTAGAAGCTGATTTGAACCGAGATCCTTCATCTCGAATCCGAAGAAATCATCCAGTAGAAAACGTTATTGGAGATGTTAGCAAAAGAAGAAAAACAAGAGAAAGAAAAATGGTTGATTATCAAGAACTTGCAGGCTACTTGTGTTACACATCTTCATTCGAGCCAAAGAGTATTAAAAAAGCACTACAAGATGAATTTTGGACAGCAGCTATGTAAGAAGAATTGATTCAGTTTGCACGGAATGAGGTACGGGAATAAGTGCCAAGACCATCGGATACTAATGTAATTGGAACAAATGGGTGTTTCGGAATAAAACAGATGAGCAGGGTAAAGTTACCAGAAATAAAGCAAGGCTAGTAGCTCAAGGATACTCTCAGGTGGAAGGTATCGACTTTGACGAAACTTTTGCACCGGTGGCACAACTTGAATCTATCAGACTATTATTGGGCATAGCATGTGTAAAGCGGTTTAAGCTTTATCAGATGGATGTAAAGAGTGCATTTTTAAACAGTTTTATTCAAGAATAAGTATATGTCGAGCAACCAAAAGGATTTGTTGACTCAACTCATGCAGATCACGTCTTTAAGCTAAAGAAGCTCTCTACGGTCTCAAACAAGCACCAAGAGCTTGGTATGAAAGGCTTACACAATTTCTCATCAGGGAAGGCTATAAACAAGATAGTGTTAACAAAACTTTGTGTATTAAAAAGTTCAAATATGATTTTGTGATTGCTCAGATTTATGTTGATGATATTGTGTTTGGAACTACACATTCAATGATGGTAAACAAGTTTGTTGAACTGATGACATCTGAATTTGAAATGAGTATGGTAGGCGAGCTGAATTTATTTTTGGGTTTGCAAGTTAAACAAGTGAAAGATGGAATTTTCATATCGCAAACCAAATATGCCAAGAGTTTAATCAAAAATTTCGGTCTCGAGAATGCTAGACAAGCAAGAACACCTATAAGTGTTTCAACAAAATTAAACAGAGATGAGAATGGAAAAGGTGTTGATGAGAATTTATATCGAAGTATGATTGGAGGCTTATTATACTTGATTGCAAGCAGGCCAGTTATCTATTTTATTGTTGGCATATGTGCTCGCTATCAAACCAACCTAAAAGAAACACATCTAACAACGGTAAAGAGGATCATCAGGTATGTTAGCGGAACATCTGATTTTGAGATATGGTATTCATCTGACTCAACACCTTATCTAGCTGGATATAGTGACGCAGATTGGAGTGACGCAGATTGGACTAGAAACTTAGACAATCGGAGAAGCACTTCGGGAGGTTGGTACAGTAAAAAGCATAATTCAATCCCACAATCAACCGCTGAGGCAGAATAAATCGCTACAGGTAGTTGTTGTTCACAACTTATTTAGATGAAACAAATGTTAGAAGACTATGGGATTGATCAGAACAAGTTGACTATCTTATGTGACAACAAAAGTGCTATAGATATTTCAAAGAATCCAGTTCAACATTCAAGAACGAAAAATATTGATCTTCGGTATCACTTCATCCGAGAGCTTGTGGAGAGCAAAACAATCATCCTATCACATTTATCAATAGAAAAGTAGTTGGCAGATATCTTCACGAAACCTCTTGATGTAGTAAGGTTTGAACCTCTCAGAGGAGTTGTGGGACTCTATGCCCTACATTATTAGTGTTTTTATTTCTTTAAAAAAAGAAAAAGAAAAGATACAAAAAAAAACACTGCACTGCGGTTTGCGCTCAAGGGATTTGAAATCCCTAAAACAGATTTAGTCTCTTATTTTTTCAGCCTTTGCCGGCCAGCTCGTGCATCTTCTTCTCCCCCTGTACCTGTGTCTCTTCCTCTGCTACATCTACAAGTGCATCTTGCTATTTGTTTCTCTTACGAAGATTGAAGATGGTGGATTTTACTTGCTCATTCTCTACTCTTCTGCCATTTTAAAGCTATCTTTTTAGTGGACACTCATCTCACGGTCCTACTATTTCAAGTTTCAGTTTTGGTTATTTTAGTGGGCTTTGATTGGGATTGCTCTAAGAATTCCCACGACATTGTGTTTTGAACCATGGACTGGGTATTTTTGTGAATGTTGTGATTGTCTATTGAAGACTATTATTTTCAGACATTGCCTACTTTCGACTCTACTCTAAATGATTTACAGAATTTGATTGGGTGTTCCATAAAATTTAACTTGATCTTGGTTGTTATCTGCAATTTAGTACTGCTGTGAATTTTGGAATTTTCAAAGAAGATTTGTGGTTGGGTCCAAATTTTCTTTTTGGTGAAGATTGGCTGGAACTTTGTGTTGTGAGCTTTTAACTGAGTTTCACATTATTGTGTTGTGGTTGGAATCTACTGGGTGGTTGGAACTTACTGGTTTATTTATCTTTGATTAATTGCGGTTGAAATTTCATTGAGTGTGATCAATAACTATGGGAAAGAACAAGGAGAAGGTCATAGCTTCAGATTCTGTTAAACGAACAACTGTTCTAACACGATGCTCAAGTCAATTACTACTGAATCCAGCATCTGGTAGAAGTTTCACTAGAATTGGGTCCTCTTTGGCAGCTCCTATTGACATCCCTGACATCACCTCTATCCAGGATAAAGCAGATCTACTTTATGAAGTCACATAGGTTATTTTATCAATGGTTGAAGAATCTGCCACGGATTCCGAAGCAACTCCCGCAGCATCTGCTCCATCACCTGTGCCTTCTACAGTTCCTTCAAAACGAACAAAGATACGATGTCAGAGAACTATTCGCCCACCTCGCCATCGTTCCTCTACCCGATTGAAAGTGGATGATGCCATTTCATTCAAGTTTTATACTTCTGCAGCAGAACAGAAATGGACTACCCTCAAGGATGTTGGGTTTGTTTTTTATCATCCAATTAACTTGGATGAGTTTCACCAACATGGATTGCATACTTTACTATGGAAACGTACTTTGCTACAAGCTTCACTTCTCCCGAAGCATTATGACTCCGAACTGGTAAAGGAACTTTATTTGTGATATTTTGAATGTGGATGATGTGTCTTATGGAGTTGTTTATATTCGAGGTTGGATAGTTCATTTTGATGCTACTTGTCTAAATTTGTTGCTGGGCTTTGATAACTTGATTGGTGATTTGCTTTATGATGATGAGTGGACTATATCAAATGACTTGATCGCCATAGTATTGACTAGTGGTAAATTGACTGCTTGGCCATCTAACTCTGTTTTTCATTCGTCAATGCTTACCCAAAAGTATTTTGTCCCTTTTAAACTGGTGGTGACGAACTGGATGCCCAGTACGCATGTAGTTTCTATCTACTTGGCACAGGCTAAGTTACTTTATGCCATCGGGACTGGAATGTGGTTCAACCTTGGCAAGCTCATTATTGATGCGATGTTGGCGATTGAAAGTAAGCCGCACTCTCTACTCTACTTTCCATGTTTAATAACATAGTTATTATATGCAAATCAAGTGCCCAGGGTAGAGTCGAGTGTTCTTGAGTTGGCATCTTTAATGAATATAAATCGCCAGATTTTTCATCAATCCTGAGTGGTGGACTTACCATACATCACGCCTGGTCGATAGTTAATCCTCATGCGGATTTGTTTACAGAAATTGAGAGGATTGAAGGTATTCTTCAGGTAGCCACTGAGTCTCTCTAAAATTTGAAGTATTGTGTTCTTCGTTTCCCAGGCAGCTCCTGAAAATGACTTTTTGGCATGTATATCCCAAAGGGGGAGAACAGAGATAAGTTTGTAATTTTTTTTTCTTCTGATGTGTTTTTTTGATTGAAGTTGACGTATGATTATGTAATATATTCCATTGAGGGGGAGCATTGCACACTTTATATGTCCAATTATGATTTTTCATATGGAGTTCAAGAGTTGTGACAAAAATGCTGAAAAGGGGGAGATTGTTAGGATATATTATATGTATATATCTTTTTTTTTTTGGCATTTTATTTAAACATACAAAATTAATTATTATAATGGCTAGATACGTGAGTATTTGGGATGTTACTGTTGAGGTAAAAAATTACTGAAGCTGTTGAAGTAATGGTGTTGTAGTGGAACTCTCATATTTGAATTGAAGTGGGACTCTTATCATGTGAGAGATTTATGCTTATCCTTACTCTACGGTAGAAGTTTTGTTTTGAATGGAAGTTTATGGCATCTGAAGTCACGTGAGTGTGTTGGCAATTTTGGGTGAGTAAGTTTCATTGTAGCTGACGCAATACATGGCTGCTAGTCTTCGTTTTTATTGAATAGAAATCTCTAACGTGTGGGCAAAAAAACGAAGAGAAAATATGTGCAGCTGCTGTGTGTGTTGGTGTCCATCTCTAACGTATGTGTGCAGCAGTGGGTATTGACGTGTGTGTGCATGGCATTGAAGTGAGGTGGATTATTTGTTCAGTTAAACAGTGAGTTATATACAAGTATGCATGTGTGTCTTTGAAGTGAGCTGAAGGAAATTTCTTGTGGGCATTGGACAAGAAAAGAAGCAATGGGCATTAGAGAAGAACAGAAGTAGTGGGCAAAGATCAATGTATTTTTACCTTGCATTGTTCAACTGGTGGACAGATTTTTCAGATGTATTTCAAAAAGCTGAAACCATAGGGAAGTCTCTATTTTGTCTCAAGTATATTGCTTTCAGTTCTTAATTGATTAAGTACTTGAGTTATTTTTATTGATTGTTGTTTGAGTTAAAGTAGTTAGAAAAATGCTCTGACGAGATTAACACGAGTTAGTCGTGTTATTAGGTATGAAAATATTTTACAGGTAGTGAGTTAAAGAGATAGTTTCAAGAGTGAGTGGAGTAGGCTCTGTAAAGTTTTGAGTAAACCTATTATATTTCAGTGAAAGATTTAATCTGGGTGAGGGCCCCGCAGATGTAGACAAGGAGTGTCGAACTGCGTTAACAAATTTTTGGTGTTCTTGTTATTTCTTTTTGCTTAATTTCATTTTGTTTGTGCCGAAGAAATTTACTAAAAGTTGAGAAATATTTAACCCGTACAGTTTTTCAATTCTCATTCCTTTCTTTGTGTTGATCAGCTTTAGCTTGGTTTTATCAAGTTCATTTTATGTTGACAACAATTTCATCTTAAGATCTTGAATAACATCTTTCATGGTAGAATTCTCCCTTTTTAACTTCTCATTTTGTTTACAGATCTTCATCTATTTGCTATAAATTAATTCATAGTCCTTGCAGATATCTTCCTTTTGAATTTTGAGTAAGTATGATCACTATTGCTATCTGAATTAGAGTTTAATACTGAAACATTTGATTTTCATCCTGGTTGCTACTAAGCAAGCAATTGGAGTTTCTTTATATAACGCAACTAATGTAGCCTGATGACTCACAATTTCTTCTTCACTACCATACTCACTTTCATATTTGTTTTTAATCCAAATGCTGGTATAAGACTTCCCTTTTCTTTTCTGCTTTTAAGAGTGTTACACATTCCGGTTACATATGCTTGAAACCTTGACACTCATAACATCGCATCTTCTTTGCCTTCTTTCCACCTTTTTGAGCTTTTGCTTCTATTTGAAGTTATTGTTGGATGAACTCCCACCATTCTACCTAAACTCAGGTCTATCTTTCTTCACTTTCTTCAGCCACTTGTTGAAATTTCTTGTTAACAACACTAGATCTTCATATTCATCTAAATCATCTCCTAAATAATGCACAGATTTAACAACTTTGGCTTGTAGCGCCAATCCTTTATTCTTCTCACGCTTGTCTCTCAACAGGTTCATCTCAAATTTTGGGATAATTCCAATTACCTTATCTAAAGATAGCCAATTAATCTCATAATCTTCTTTCTTCGGTATAAATCTAGGAGGCAATGATCTTAAGTTTTTCTTGACAAGTTTTAGATTTGAGTACTTCTTATCAAGCTGATATGCTTGATTAGTGAAATCACGCAGTCGCTCATGAAAATTTCCAATAGTTTCACTTTTCTCCATCTTAAGTCCTCCAAATCTAGTAGCCAACATTTGAAGTTTTGATGATATCATTGATTATAATCCCTCATGTATGGTTTGTAATATATTCCAAGCTTCTTTTACTTATTCACATGCTGATATCATACTAAAATGTCCTTCATTTACAGTACTGAAAATTGCATGCATTGCTTGAGAGTTACCAAGCGCTCCCTCTTCTTTAGCCCTTGTCCATTAGACAAATCTTTAGGTTCCACTTCATTCTTTTCATCAATTATCATAGGATAACTCCAGCCTTTCAAGATAGAAGTCTAAGCTTTAGTCCCTTGTGCTTGAATAAACACTTTTATTCTTGATTTCTAGGCAGGATAGTTAGAGCCATCTAGTAAAGGTAGCCTAAAGATTGGTGCCCCTTCTTTAATAGTCATTAGTGTGGAACACTGATTTACACCAACTTGACACGCCAAGTTTTGATTAGGTGAACAAAGCTACGATACCAATTGAAAAACCCCGAAAGTAGAAGGTCTGCAAAATTCCTATTTTGTCGCAGTTGCTTCAAACTAAGATTTACTGTTTCTTATCAGAAAGTAACTGGGTTAGTAACTATGATTTTGAGAATCTGATCACAAGTAGAAAAATTAAGGGTGCAACACATAAATCAATATCAAAAATTTGTTAACACAATTCGACACACATGACTTGCTTTTACGGGGCCTCACCTACATTAATCAACTTTTACCATACAATAAGCTTACATAAGGTTATTACGGAGTCGACACCACTCACTCCTTGATGTTATCCACTCATACTCATACCCTCGAAAGTCATCTTACGCCCAATAGTATGACCACCTCATGCTAATCTCAATAAAAGATTTTGAAACAACAAATGATAACAAAGATAAAAATATCTCAAGTGATTAAATAAAGAATGACATAAACAAAAGACACTTGAGTCAAAGAAATACTCCCCTATGTGTGCAAACAACGCAACAATCCCGGTGAATGTGGGAGTCATTCTGGACAATGATGATGAGGTCAATAAGATGGCGTTGAGCTGTATTAACATGTCACTTTCAGACTTCTACGCTGTTCACGGTGGTCAATAAAAGACCAGACTATTCCTCACCGTCAGAAACTCCAAGCAGGATGTTGTTGGAGCAGCTGCCGCAGGTTTTATTTGATCATGAGTTCATGCCTTACTTTCATTATTAGTTTTGGTCATGTTTTATGCTCATAATTGTTGCTCCTAGGAGTTCGAAGGAGAAAGTAATTGACAACTGTTATGCTGGACATCAGAAGGAAGGAGTTTGAATAATTATCTTAAACTTATAATTGGAAGTTTCTCCTTCTTTCAAGGAGTAGAAAAAAAATATTCTTGTAGAGGTACTGTCCCTGTTACATTTTCGCAGGCGTAGTTCATCACCTAACAACAGTTGTCTTACTTGTCTGTTAGAACGTAGGCGGTAGGAACTTTGATAGAGATAACTATATAATCATTTAAATCTACAGGTATTTGCCATCTTATATTTAATATTAGCAATGCATGATGGGCGGGTCAATAGCCATTAATGACAATATGTATATATATATATATATTGTGCCTGATGCATACTTGCTATTTTATATTAGGAGAAGTACAAATCTTTCTGACAGTGCCGGCCCAACCTCACAAAGGGCCCATCTTTAATACACTTGAGCAGTATTTTTTTAGCATCCATCTTTAACACATTTCACCGGTACTTTTTTTAGCATTTTTTTAAGTTAAAAGGGTAGTATAATTTTGATTGTCAAAGAAGAAAAGGTTAACTTTAACTAATAAATAACTTATTGTTATCAAGAACGGTAGCATTAATTTTTAACCTCGGAAACTAAATAGCTTTCTTCGTTAACCGTACAACTTTAACCTGTTCTATTGAAGCATTTGAGTGTATTTTTTATACTCTTTTTTTTAAAATTTTGCTAACGTATAAATCTACGATATTTCAACTCAACAATTGGTAGAAAAAAATTTAACGGTTATATCTTCTGAGTTCTGAGTGAAAAAATTTAAATGTAAAGTTTCTGATTTTTTTATTTTTAACTTATTAAATATTTGAACATATTATAATTAATTTGTAATTTGTTATTAACGTGGATATTATATTAACATTTTAAATCAAAACAAAATATTAAATGATATTGTGTTTATTTGTATTTCTCTTTTTTTTAAATTACTTATTATTTATAAAAATATAATTAAACATTAATAAATAATTTAATTTTTGTAATTGTAATTTTCA
>JAOQMS010005251.1:0-17225 GCA_027563885.1 Erythroxylum longipes
TGAAGTGATGTGACACGCCACCCTCGCGGGGCACGGATTCGGATATCACTGTCGATATCGGGTTCGGTCCGGCAGGAGTGGGGTGTTACAGGATCCTCCTACAAAAGAGGAATGACTTTGAAAGCTGCTGATGAATTAACACCATTAATTGGTGATGAAAGAAAAGTTGAATTACAGATAGTTGGAGATGATGAATTCAAATTTATGGTCAAAAAATATGCACATTTTTACAAAAAGAGGCTGATAAAGAAAATAGAAGGAAATAAGAAAACTAGAAATAGTAGATTCATATCAAAAGGCAGCAGCAGCAATAACAATACACAAAATAATCAAATTATATGCTATCTCTACAAGAAGCCTAGACACACAGATTAGAATGTTCCCTTTTTCTTCAAAAGGACAAAATTAAAAACAGAAGACCCAGAAAGCAAGCTATGACTGCAGTTTGGTCTGATGAAGATTTTGAAAACTTTGATGAAGAAGAATTTGAAGAAGTGATCAATGTTTGCCTTACGACTAATTTAGGAGAAGATGAGGTATATAGTTTTGACTCTAATATTGAATTTGATGAATTATGAGATGCATATCATGAATTATATGCTAATTATAAGAAATTAACTGTGTAGTATTTCGAAGAGTTGGAGAATTATAAGAACGATGATGCATCTTTGAAAAATAAAATAAAATAATTAGAATCAGTGAATAAGAATTTATTGTCTAATAATATGTCTTTTGCTAAAATTGAAAATGATTATAAGCAAAAGGAATCTGAAAAAGAATTTTTGGAAGTAAAACTGACTCAGTTAGAAAACACATTGCTTGAGAATGATTCTGAAGTAATAAAACAATTAGAAGAAAAGGATACTAAACTAGAACTTGAAAAAGAGAAATTTGTTGAAAAAATCATATCTCTAGAAAAGGATCTAGCTAATTTTTTTGATGGAAAGAATAATCTTAATGCATTACTTGGTAATAATAAAGGTGTCTTTGATAAGGCAGGAATAGGATATGATGAAAATAATAATATTAAGTTGTACAAGAATTTCTGTTTAGACACAACAGTAGCCATAATAAAAAATGCAGTAACCTTTTGCATAAAAAGAATGAAAGTAACTCTCAGTCATTTTTTTTGTACTTTTATTGTGGCAAACATGGATGTATTAGTTATTCTTTTAACATCCGTAGAATGAAGAAGTTATTTGAGATATATGTTTGGGGATCAAAAGATCAGATTGCTAACCTGAAAGAGCCAAAAGAGTTTGGGTACCTAAATTGAGATAATACATTCTACAGATATGCTTCATAATACTGACAAGAGAAAATAAACAGATAGTTGATAGTGGTTGTTTAAGATACATGACAGGTGAAATATCCCACTTCAACTATATTAAAAGCAAAGATGGGGGTAATGTTGTCTTTGTAGACAAAAACAAAGCAAAGGTCACTAGAATTGGTAAAATCAGTGCCTCAGGCTCTACTTCTATTAATAATGTTCTCTATATTGATGGTTTGAAACATAACTTATTGAGTGTAAGTTAGTCATGTGATAAGGGATATAGAGTCACATTCTATGCATCTCATTGCAAAATAATTGATAATAATAATGATAATATTGTAATTGTTGGTCCTAAAATTCAGAATATATATTGTGCTCAACTGGAAGACATGTCTTCTCAAAAAGTTAAGTGTTTCATGTCTTTAGAAAAGGACTCATTAATTTGGCATGAAAGATTTGGACATACTAGTATGAGAATTTTATCAAAATTGTCCAAGAATGAGTTAGTAAGAGGATTACCAAATTTAAACTTTGAGAATAATCAGGTTTTATAAAGCATACTTAAAAGGAAAATAATTTAAAAGTATCTTTCCACCTAAGAATGTTGTAACTAATAACCAACCACTTGAGCTTATACATATGGATTTATTTGGTTGATGCGGAACCCTTAGAATCGACTCGATTAGGAACCCCTTGATCAATCGTATCAAAACTCCAAACTAAGAAATCAAAGTTGTCGGAAGATCGTTCGACGCCTTGACCTAAGATTAATAATGCAATCAGAAACCAAAATGCGTAAAGATATCAAAAGAACGCCATAAGCAATTCCGACTAATCACTTGATAAGTTCGTAAAATCGATTTGTAGAGAATTTTAGGATTGGATCCCTTATAAAGTGACCTAAAATTATTCTCAATCTTATCTGAATAGGAAGTGCAGAAAACTACCTTTTTAAGTCTCAAAAAGTGGGCCTAAATACAAAAAACCTAACTAGAAAAATTGAAAAGTCCATTAGGAAGTCGTAACAACTGTTTGGCAGAACATCCTTTAGTAAATCGAGCATATCTTGGGCTACAGACCTCTGATTAAGGCGAATCTTACACTGTTGGAAAGCTAAGACAAAATCTACGACTTCATGTTAGTCAGTTTGGTGGTTCGGCCTCAATCGATGTCAAAATTTCTACCCAAGTCAGAACACGTGAATCGCGTTATTGTCTTAATGTTATTAATTGTAACTTGATCTCCAAAGGCCTTTTCTTCATCAATCAGGGTACATATAAGCCCACCAAAAGCTTCTTTAAGCCTCTTAGCATTATCACGAGTAATCGGTCCTTTCAGTATGGTCAACAGGTCATCCGATAGTTGACTTATCTTTTGACTCCCTCTTAAGCTCACATCATCCTCCCCTTCTTGAAAAAGATTCGTTCTCGAATCTGCAATGGAAAAAGGAGATAAATCAGAAACATTAAACGAAATGCTACTGTTACCATGCTCACCTCGGAGATCCAATTTTGAGGCATTGTCATTTATCTTTTCGAGAACTTGAAATGGGCCATCGCCTCTTGGATGTAGCATTGTCTTTTGTTTATCAGGAAATCTTTCCTTGCATATATGCACCCACACCTAATCTCCAGGTTCAAATGAAACAAACTTTCTTCCCTTATTAGCACTAGATGTGTATTGCTTATTTTTTTTCTCAATGTGCCAACGAGTCTATTCATGGATCTTCCTTACCAAGTCTGCTTTCTTTTTACCATCTACATTAGATAATTCACTAATAAACAAAGGAAGTAAATCCATAACAGTTAGTGGATTAAAACCATACACAGTTTCAAATAGTGAAAAACCTGTAGAAGAATGAACATTTCTATTGTACGTAAATTCAACAAGGGGTAAGCATTCTTCCTAAAGGCTCATATTTTTACTAATCAAAGCATGCAATAAAATGCCAAGAGTAAGATTGACAACCTTAGTTTGTCCATTCGTTTGTGGATGACAAGTAGTCGAGTACAACAATTTAGTTCCTAACTTTGCCCACAACACTTTCCGAAAAGAACTCAAAAATTTGACATCTCTATCACTAATTATGGTCTTTGGAATTCAATGTAGTCGAACAACTTCCTTAAAGAAAAAATTTGCAATATAAGATGCATCATTGGTTTTATGACAACCAATGAAATGAGACATATTAAAAAACCTCTCAACAACCACAAAAATTGAATCTTTACCATATGTAGACCTAGGTAAACCTAAAATGAAGTCCAAAGAAATATGTTCCTAAGGTGCACTAGGTACAGGTAATGGTGTGTATAATCCATAAGGCATAACTTTAGAGTTAGCTTGTTTACATTGAACACAATTTTCACAAACACGTTCTACATCCCTACGCATATACGGCCAAAATAAATGCTCGTACAAAATGTCCAGTGTTTTCTGTACACCAAAATGGCCTATTAAACCTCCACTATGAGACTCTCTAACAATTAATTCACGTAAAGAACAATTTGGCACACATTCTATTTTCCTTAAATAAAAACCCATCGTGGTGATAAAACTTATTGAATGCAGCAGTTTCACAAGCATCATACACATTTCCAAAATCAGTATCAGTAGCATAGAAATCCTTGATATACTCAAATCCTAACAACTTACTACTCAGAGTAGAGATTAAAGCATACCTGAGAGATAGTGCATCAACTACCACATTTTCTTTACCTTGCTTATATTGAAAGAGATATGGAAATTTCTCAATAAACTCAACCCATCTTGCATACCTTCTATTTAACTTTCCTTGTCCTTTGAGATGCTTTAAGGACTCATGGTCAGTGTGGATGACAAACTTCTTCGGCCACAAGTAATGTTGCCATGTGTCAAGCTCTCTCACTAAAGCATACAATTCTTTATTATAAGTAGAATAATTTAGAGTCACTCCATTCAACTTTTCACTAAAATATACTAAAGGGCGTTTCTCCTGCATTAACACAGCACCTATGCCTACCATAGAGGCGTCACATACAATTTCAAAAATTTTATCAAAATCAGGCAAAGCAAATAAAGAAGTGGAACACAATTTATCTTTCAGTAGCATGACTGCCTTTTCTTTTTCAGAACCACACATAAATGCAACATTTTTCTTAATAACCTCCGTAAGTGGTATAGCTACAGTGCTAAAGTGTGGAACAAACCGCCTATAAAAACTGGATAAACCATGAAAGCTCCATACTTCTAAAACAGATTTAGGTGTTGGCCACTCTTTAATGTCTTTCACTTTATTCTCATCAACCTCGATGCCCTTAGCACTAATAATAAAACCAAGAAAATTAACCTTATCCATACAAGAACTGCACTTTTTAATATTGGCATACAACTTTTGTTTGTTCAAGGCATCAAGTACACATTTCAAATGATGCATGTGTTCTTCTAAGCTCCTACTGTATATCAAGATGTCATCAAAGTACACAACAACAAACTTATTAATGAATGCACGAAGTACATGGTTCATCAATCTCATAAAAGTGTTAGGTGCATTTGTCCAACCAAATGGCATTACCATCCACTCATATAGTCCATGTTGAGTTTTAAATACAATTTTCTATTCATCACCCTGGAACATACGAATTTGGTGGTATCTCCCAATCAAATCAATTTTTGTAAAAATCACAGCACCATTTAATTGATCTAACATGTCATCTAACCTAGAGATGTGATGTCGATACTTTATCATAATTTTCTAGATTGCTCTACAGTGCACGGACATCCTCTAACTTCCATCTTTCTTTGGCACTAGTATCACAGGAATAGCACATGGACTCATACTCTCCCTTGCATGGCCTTTAGCTATAAGCTCTTCCACTTGTTTTTGTAATTCCTTAGTCTCTTCAGGGTTACTACGATATGCTGGCCTATTAGGCAATGAAACTCCAGGCATCAAGTCAATCTGATGCTCAATCCCTTTGATGGGCGACAAACCTTTTGGAAGTTCCTCTAGAAAAATATCACTATATTCCTGCAAAAGAGATTTAGCAATAGAGAGCACAGAATCATCAAGGTCAGCAGCACTAAAATAAGTTTCCTTGTACATCAATATTACAAGTGATTTTTTCCATGATAAGCATCTCTAAAATCTCTCCCTCTCGCATACAAGCTCACTTTCTTATCTCTCTTACACTCAGCATTTCCCTTTCCCTTATCACTCTCTCTAATTTTTAAATTCTCACTCTCACTCATTTTTCCCATTTCCCTATTGTGTTTGTTCAGCTCAACTCTTTTTGCTTTTTCTGACTCCTTTGGTTGTCTAAGCTTCATCTGATCTTCGTATACTTCTTTAGGAGACAATGGCTTGAGCGTGACAAGTTTTCCATCTTTAGAAAAAGAACAAGTATTTAGATAACCATTATATAAGATCTTACGGTCATACTCCCAAGGCCGACCCAAAAGTATGTGGCCTACTTGCATCGGATCACATCACATGAAACCTCATCAGAATGCTTGCCAATAGTAAATGGTATAACCACCTACTTAGTCACTTTGACCTCGCGACAATCATTCAGCCACTGTAGCCTATACAGCTTCGAGTGTTTCAATAGCGACAATCTAAGCTTTTCCACCAAGTAAGTGCTAGCAGCATTAGTACAACTACCTCCATTAATAACTAGACTGCATACCTTCCCACCTACGTTGCATCTAGTGTGAAAATATTTTCCTGCTGTTCTTCTGGAGCATCATACTCAGCCTGCAAATTTAAAGCTCTCCTTGCAACTAGTAAGTCTCTATGCTCTGGATATTCTACATCACTTACATCTTCCAACGGTGGCATTTTTGGATCTATCTCCTTTCCATCTGTTTCAACAACTCCATCATCTTTTCTGATCATGGCTCTCTTGTTAGGACGTTAAGAAGCTATGTGGCCATACCCTTGACATCTTAAACACTTAGTTTTGCTGTTGCTGGTCACTGGAGTGGTTTTTTTTGTTCTTTTAAAAAATTTCGATCTTTTCTTTAGGAGAGTACTTGTCTTCCTTGGATTTTGGCGTAAACCTATCATCTTTGAATTTGGACGAATTCCTCTCTTCACTACTTCTCTTGTAGCCTGACTTCCAAGGCGATCCCCCATTATTACTGAATTGAGACTATCTAGCTAATTTTTTGTAACTAAGTTGTTTCTCCACTTTCATGGCAACACTAACCATATCTTCAATCTCCACATAATGTTGTAGCTTAACTATGTCGGCAATTTCTCTATTCAACCCACACAAGAATCTAGCCATAGTAGCCTCTCGGTCTTCTACAACATCTGCCCTGATCATAACCATTTCCATTTCTTTATAGTACTCTTCAACACTCTTAGACCCCTATTTTAAGTTTTTGAGTCTTTGATGCAGTTCCCTGTAATAATGACTAGGAACAAATCTTGCTCTCATGACAACCTTCATTTCATCCCAACTTCGGATAGGTCTCTCCCCATTTCTTCTTCTGTTAATTTGAACCTAATCCCACCAAACTATGGCATAGTCTGTAAATTCTACAGTTGCTAATTTAAACTTCTTTTCTTATGAATAGTGATGATAGTCAAACACAAGCTCCACCTTTCTTTCCCACTCCAAATATTGGTCTAGATTACTTCGACCTTAAAAAGAAGGAATCTTCATTTTTTATACTACTAAGGATTCTATCAACTTCTTCCCTAGCTCTCGGTTCTCTTCTAGGCATGTCACCTCTTCTTCGACCTCTTGTCACGTACTCCCTAGTTTGATATCTATCCCACTCTTCCATGTTTGTTTCAGTTTCAACATCCTCAAATTTAGGTTGGTTGGTCGATGGTGGTGTTGGCTGACCTCGTTTTGGAGCCTCCAAGCGATCTAACCTCTCTCTATAGCTTTCAAATGCAAGATTCATTCAGGTCATTTGTTCTTGTAAAGCCTTTAAAGTTGTGGCTAGGTCTTCTGAATCCCTTTCGTCACCTACCTTAGACATTACAAAGTAACAAGAAAACAAGTGTAATAATGTTAGTTAAAAAGAAACCTCACTCACTCCCTTATGTGTTTAACTCGAATAGATGATGATTCACTCATATTTTGCTCCTTTTTTTGGCCTTTTCTTTTGATGTAAATTACTCTTGCCTTTTACCACTCTTGATTCTTTCTCGAAATTCCTTGCCAACCAAAATTCCAAACAAATGAAGGACAATCATATTGAAAGTGACACTCTTACAAAAGAAAAATTAACGAAATCAAAAGGAAGCAATAAGAGAGCAATGAAAAGTAACACGTACGGGTCAAGAACCAAAGGAATTCAAAGGATCAAAAGAGAAATTTTGTAATTGGAATTAGCTTTTCAAAGTTTCATTGTTCAAGTTTTGAGAATTTCAATTTCAATTCGAGCAATAACGCAATATAACTTCTAGCAATCCACACAATTTTTCTATCAATCACCAAACTTCACAAATTCCAACGAACTTCTTTGTTAACAACTTACAATCGCAGCAACACTTAAAGATTAACTATCCATAATTCTCAACAAATTACGATCAACGAATCAACAAAGCATATTTTTTTCAAACCCCTTTTTTTCCAGGTTTTTTTTCACAAGAACAATCTTAACAAAAACTAACTGCAAACATAACACAAAGTATGAATTAAAATAAAATTACGAAACAAGAACAACAAAGACGATGTTAACAAACGACAATGGAACAATAACGATAAAAAACGGATCGAAATAAACAGTAGAATGGAAACAAGACAAAAGTAAATAGAAATTTAAACCAACAAAGAAACAAGAAAAACAAGTAACGACGATAAGAACAATGGATAGGAATCTGAAATCGAGCCAAAGCTATGATACCAAATGATGCGGACCCTAAAATTGACTCGATTAGGAACCCCTTGATCAATCGGATCAAAACCCCAACCCAAGAAATCAAAGTTTTCGGAAGATCCTTCATCGCCTAGACCCAAGATTAACAATGCAATCAGAAACCAAAATGTGCAAAGATATCAAATGAACGCAACAAGCAATTCTGACTAATCATTTGATAAGTTTGTAAAATCGGTTTGTAGAGAACTTCAGGATTGAATCCCTGTCAATCCTTCATAAAGTGACCTAAAATTATTCTCAATCTCATATAAATAAGAAGTGCAAAAAACCACCTTTTTAAGTCTAAAAAAGTAAGCCTAAAAATAAAAAACCTAATTAGAAAAATTGACAAGTCCATTAGGAAGTCATAACAATTGTCTGACAAAACATCCTTTAGTAAATCGAACATATGTTGGGATACAGACCTATAATTAAGGCAAATATTAGACTGTTGGAAAGCTAAGATAAAAATCTATAACTTTCATATTGGTTAGTTGGGCTGGTTTGGCTTGAATCAATGTCAGAATTTCAGCCCAAGTCAAAGCATGTGAATAGCGTTATTGCCTTGATGTTATTAATTGTAACTTGATCTCCAAAGGCCTTTTCTTCATCAGCCAGGCTACATATAAGCCCACCAAAAGCTTCTTTAAGCCTCTTAGCATTATTATGAGTAATCGGTCCTTTCGGCATGGTTAAAAAGTCATCCAATAGTTGACTTGTCTTTCGACTTTCTCTTAAGTTCACATTATCGGTCCTACTAGAACTAAAAGTTTTGGTGGTAAACGTTATGTTTTTGTTATAATAGATGATTATTCTAGATTTATTTGCATTTATTTCCTAGTAAATAAGGATGGTGCTTTTAAAGTCTTCGAGAAGTTTTGCAGAAAATTCAAATTGAAAAAGGTAATACATTATTTTAATTCGGAGTGATCATGAAGGTGAATTTGATAACAAAAAATTTAAAGATTTCTATGATAATAATGGCATATCTCATAATTTCTTATGTCGAAGGACTCCTTAGCAAAATGGAGTTGTTGAGAGAAAGAACAGGACCCTTGTTGATATGGCTAGAACCATGATGTAAGAAAATTTCGGTGCATGCATCATATACACACTGTGTATAAAACAAAAAAAATTTATTCTGGAACTTTCTTGAAGTCCAGGATCTATATGCCTATACAAGGAAATACCATTAAACCTAGTTGAAAATTCCTATTTCATATACATGTTCATAACACACATATATAAGAATTGATGGCATTTACACAAAACAATCATTTATGTAATAACCATATACCTTGTGTGTAGTCTCCTTCATTCTTTGAACTTCTACTCGTCGGGTTGTTGCAAACCACAACGACCAAAACAAACTGTCTCTAACAGTATTCACATAGAGATCGAAGAAACTAACTGAATTAAACTCTTTAATCCAGAAATGGGTAAAACAAAGACAAGAGTGCTACCTCTCTTCTTTGTTCTATGAAGAGAAAAAACATGACAGAGAATGAAGAGGAAGAAGATAAGAAAGATGGTGAGAATTATCTTAAAATCGTGTAGATGGCTTACCAAAACATTTAAACGATTATTATCATCTTACTAGCCTTTTTGTTTTTGTCTTTTATCATCTTTGTCTTCTATCATTTAAAGACAATAAATGCATAACTTTAAAGAAACCTCCCTTATCTTCCACATTGCACATATCTTTTATATATATATATAGGTGGTTCAATCACACTGGGGTCGGTTCTACTGGGTCCCAGGTGTGGAAAAACATTAGAGACTTGTTTCAACAATATCGACGTCGCGATCTCATTAGGACATATCCCAATTTTATCGGGATCCATTTGATTTTATTGCTCTTTATATAATACCTAAAACCATTTTACAAATCCAGTCACTCTTATTCGTGTGACCCATTAGGCTCCCAATTATGTTGGTCACTTAGATTAACACTTAATCCAAGCAAGTCATAAGCGATGTCTAGTAACACATCATGACCCCCAATTGATCCAAAAGTAAGTGGTTTGGGGAACGAACCCCTGCTTTCACGAACCATCTCATAAATCCTCTCATTCACCATGCTATATCCCACTTGGTTATGAGTATGGGCAAAGTGTCAACTCACTAGATTGACTATGTCAAATTTAGCCTAAGTGATATCGGTTCTCATCTTGGGACTCATTACACTATTTGTCAATGAAGACATTCTTCATGACACATGTACTCTTGCGAGAGATTTCCAAGTACTGACCCCTACAAGAGGTTATGAGTATCATCTTCTGCTATCACAGAAATGGTGAATCCTCTATTGGCTACTTAATTACCTTTAAATACCTCAAGCTGTACCCAATCACCACCCTATGAGCAACCTTCACAAGGCAATAAGGAATGGAGTCAAAGCATAGAATTAGTATCCAAGATATCCTTGAGTACCTCAAGTCTAAGGATACTTGCACCATTGCTATGATGAGATTATCACTGACATTAAAATAGGACATCCATGTGATGATCTCATAGTAGGTTATCCAATGTATTTACTACCTCTAGTAAGCATCCACATCTAAACTCTAAACATCTCATGTCTATAGTTTTTGAGATCCACTGCTTGACCAAATCAAGGAGTTTGACATGTGCTAGTCTATCTAGATTAACAATGTCCAGTCTCATCAATCATATGACTAAGGATAATTTAGATATTGACATAATTGCATATGATAGGAATCTCAGTAGTATGTTCACATTATAATTTCCTTCATGTTATGTCATATATCATGGACTTCATTAATTTGCTTATAGATTCATATCGATTCATAAATAATGAACACCAAATTAATGAAATGTGCTTTTCTTTATTATTGAAAATAAAGTCTGTACACAACTTTGTACAAATCGCACTAAAGGCGATTGCCTTTAGGGCATTACTCTAACAAATCTCCCATTTGACCTAAAGACAATCACCTTGGTATCTAATACCATAGGTGAGTACATGATAATCAAAGCTATTCTTTGACAATGGCTTTGTCAATGGATATACAATATTCTACTCGATGGGAATTATCTCTATCTCTATACATCACCTTAACCAATAATCTCCCTGATCAGATGATATCTGCGGAGTATGTGTTTAGACTGTTGAAGAGACCTTGGTTCCTTTCCCTATGCAATAACCCCATTGTTGGTACAATACAACTATGTGGGCCCATCACTGCTAGGAACCACACCAAGTTTAACAATGAACTTCTTAATCCAAACTGCTTCCTTTGCTGCATATGAAGCCGTAATGTACTCTGCCTTGGTTATTGAATCGATAGTCATCTCTTGTTGGAACTCTTCCAACTGACCGCCATGTTGTTTAGTGTGAATATATAACCTGATTGGGATTTGGTATCATCCTTATTAGATTGAAACCTGGCATTTGTATGCCCGCTCACTTTTAGATTTCCATCTCCATATATCAAGAAAAAATCCTTAGTCCTATGTAAGTACTTGAGGATGTTCTTGACGACCACCCAGTGACCCTCACCAGGATCCGATTGGTATCTACTCATAACACTTAAAGCATATGATACATCGGATCTTGTACATAGCATAGCGTACGTGATAGATACTACTTTAGATGCATACGAGATTATATTCATACGTGTCCTCTCATCTTGTGTATTAGGACACATAGATTTCGAGAGTGTTATCCCATGAGTCATAGGAAGATACCCTCTCTTGGACTGCTTCATACTAAACCTCTTTCCCATCTTGTCTATGTACGTTGATTGTGAAAGACCAAGTAACCTTTTTGATCTATCTCTATAGATCTTTATCTCGAGGATATAAGTTGCTTCACTGAGATCTTTCACAGAAAATTGTTTGGACAACCAAATCTTCATAGATTGTAGCATAGAGACATCATTTCCTAGTAATAATATATCATATACATATAGTACAAGGAATATGATTGCACTTCCACTAACCTTCTTATACACACAGGGTTCATTAAGATTTTGTGAGAAACCAAAATCTTTGATTATCTCATCAAAGTAGATATTCCAACTCTTGGATGCTTGTTTCAATTCATAGATGGATTTTTAAAGCTTGCATACGTTTTCTCCATCATAGGAGGTGAAACCCTCTGGTTGCTTCATATACACATCCTCAGCTAGATTTCCGTTTAAGAAAGCTGTCTTCACATCCATTTTCCATATCTCATAATCATAATGAGCGGAAATGGCTAGGAGTATCCTAATGGATTTAAGCGTTGCTACTAGGCTAAAGGTCTCGTTGTAGTCGATTCCTTATCTTAGACGGAAATCTTTGGCCACAAGCCTTGCTTTATAGGTAATCACATTACCATCCATGTCGGTTTTCTTTTAGAAAACCCATTTACACCCTATGGGTGTTATTCCTTCTAGTGTCTCAACTAGAGTCCATATTTGGTTTTCATACATGGAATCCATTTCTGCTTTCATGGCGCTAAGCCATTTATCAAGCTTTGAACTCTTCAGAACCTCTTTACAGGTAGTAGGCTCATTATCTTCTATGAGCAATAAGTCATTCCGTTCAATCACGAGAAATCCATATCTCTTGAGAACAGAGCATATCCTATGTGACCTACAAATTTCTTGTGTTGAAGAAGGTTGAATTATTACTTCATCTATATGAGTTATAGTCTTAGGTTCAGGTAGTTGATCTGTATTTGTTCGAACAACTTGAACTTCTTCAAGTTTAATTTTACTCCCACTATCTTCTTTTAAAAGGAACTCTTTCTCTAAAAAGACAGCAAGCTTTAAGACAAACACTTTTTGTTCCTTAGTTAGGTAAAATTGATATCCCATTGTTTCTTTAGGATATCCTACAAACAAACAATTGTCAGACTTTGCATAAAGCTTATCTGACTGTATTCGCTTTACATAAGTTGGACAACCCCAAAATTTTAAATAAGAAAGGGTTTTTTGTTAGTCCACATCTTATATGGAGTAACATCAATTATCTTTGATGGAACGCTATTTAGAAAATAAACAGTTGTCTAGAGAGCATAACCCTAAAAGGATTTTGGTAAATTTGTAAAGCCCATCATCAACCATACTATGTCCAACAAGGTTCGGTTTCTCCTTTCAGTTATACCATTATGTTGTGGTGTGTAAGGTGGAGTCCATTGAGATAAAATCCCATTATCTCTAAGATAATCCAAAAATTCTTGGTCTAAGTATTCGCCACCTCGTTCGGATCGTAGTGCCTTGATACCTTTCCTAAGTTGGTTTTCTACTTCATTTCTGAATTGCTTGAACTTTTCAAAATCAGATTTGTATCTCATCAGATACAGATACCCATATCGAGAATAGTCATCAATAAAGGTAATGAAGTAAAGAAAACCACTTCTGGCATGGATAGACATCGGACCACATACATTTAAATGTATTAAGTCTAATACTCCAGTCGCTCGTTCACCCTTTCCCTTAAAGGGTAACTTAGTCATCTTTCCTAATAAACAAGATTCACACATGTCATATGATTCATAATTAAATGACCCTAAACTACTACTCTTGTGAAGCTTAGTTATGCGTCTCTCATTTATATGGCCAAGGCGACAATGCCATAAGTAAGTTGATTTTAAATTATCTCATTTATGTCTTTTTGTGTCATTGACATTCATAATTAGATGTGATATATCTAATATGTAAATTTCATTGCATAATGTACCAGTACCATAATGCATTTCATTTAAACTAATAGAACAACCATTACTATTAAAATTCAAATGGAAAACAACCTTATTTAAACAAGAAACAGACAATATGTTCTTTGTTAAAATAGGTACAAAACAACAATCGTCCAATTTAATTACAAACCCACTGGGGAGTGACAAAAAATAAGTGCCTACAACTAATGCAGCAACTCTTGCTCCATTGCCCACACGTAGGTCCAGTTCTCCCTTCATGAGCTGTCTACTGTCCTTGAGGCCCTATATATCATTACATATGTGTGAGCCACAACCAGTATCTAATACCCATATATTATGATCAAAAACAGTATTAACCTTAATAACAAACATACCTGAAGAAACCGGGGCATCTGATGCCTAGTTTTTCTTCAAGGACTCCAGATAGACTTTACAGTTTCACTTCTAATGGCCAGTCTTGCCACAATGGAAGTAGGTATAGCAATTATGGCTCGACCCAGCTCGACCTGTTTTTGGCCTAAGTTGGCTTACTTTAAAAAATTAATGGGCGGGCCGACATGACCCTCATTTGGCTCTGCGGGCCATAGCGAGGTAGGCTCGTGGTCCACCCGAGCCTGGCCCAGCCCATTAACATGCCTAAATGGAAGCCAGTTTCTTTCGGCGCAGTCTTTTTGAGTTTCTTTTTGGCTACACTTCCTTTTGGTTTCTTGGACCTTTTCTTCTTTAGGTTCTTTTTTTCTTTAACCAGAAGAAGAAAAGTCCACCACTAGCACTAGCTTGTTATCCTTCTTGATAGCTTACTCTGTTGTCTTAAGTAGATTGATCAACTCAGGGATTGTTGTGGAGATTTGGTTCATCTGATAGTTCAACACAAACTATGAATAACTATCAGACAATCCAACCAGAATTAAGTCAATACGTAATTCATAGTCTATAACAAAACCCAAGGTGGCCAACCTCTCAATATAACCATTCATCTTCAGTGCATATTGCACTACAGATGTCCTTGGAGTCATCTTAGTCGTGAAGAGTAACCTCGAGGTCTCGAACCTTTCAGACTGAGCTTGCTTATCAAAAAGCTCTCTAAGATGAAACACTATGGTATTAGCATCCATAGACTCATACTGCTTCTGTAGCTCTGATGACATAGAGGCTAGCATAATGCAGGTAGCCAAGTCATTATCTTTGTGATGCTTACGATATGCTTTGTGATCCTCATCAAAAGCATCAGTAACTGGGGGATCAGGAAGTGGAACGTCTATAACATAGCTTAGCTCCTCAGATCTGAGAACAATTCTCAGATTTTTTAGCCAATTTAGAAAATTGGGTCCAGTCAATTTATTAGAATCTATAAGTGAGCGCAAATTCACACTGGAAGACATCTTCAATTAAACTAAATGTGAAGAGAGAAAGAATGTTAGAATATAAATACATGCATGACCACAAGGACTTGCATGATATGCATATAACTTTAATTAGTTTCAAAGAATCCATAGCCCTCATTACGAATCCAAGAAAAGTTATGACAAAGTGTCCTAGTGGGTCGATATCCGACATTACTAAGAATGACCTTAGGTTTACCCAACATGTCACCTTAGGTTAATCGGTAGGTATCGGTCATATTAATTGCATCATAGCTGCAACTATTGTCTAGTGCTATCAACTTGTGATGTATGCACACACATTGGGTTATTAACACTTGATGCGCATGATGTACGCTACCCAATTGCACCTCTGTCTACGTTAACCTTGAGTTTACTTAACAAATCAACGCTTCTAGTGAAAACCGACCCACTAATATGAAAATCTTATTTCCATGGTTTGAACATATGCATATAAAGCGGGCTTGGGTTTACCCAACAACACTAACTCTAAAAGAATTCTAGTTCTCCTCATATTAATGGAAGGCGTTAGTTTTCATATTATGTGTGAGGGATTTCATATTCTAGTCTCATCTAAGTTGTAGGATTATAGTCACAATGACTATAGGGCATGATTTAGGATGTTTCATCAATCACATTGAATCTATATCCATAACCATCCATCATCCCTCTTAACCAACCCTAACATGCATCCTTTAATACAACCATCTCATAAGGTTTTCTTGTATAGGTTGTGACGTGTTATGCATCTAAAGATTTGACGTTCGATTTAACTTTTGAACCGAATTGCTTTCTAATGTTAACATCTGTTAATTTCTCAATACATATGTTTTCAATGACAATTCAAAATGCAAATATACCAAATGTAATACCGTCTACTCTGATGTACCAATTAAAAACTTTAATTGTATCATGCTTGCCATATTTAGTCATACTAGACACAAAATACTTGAAATAGATTAATACAATATTAATCTCTTAGATTTTCAAATAATTTGAGAACATCAAACTATCAACCTACATATCTCTAGGTAATCCCCACTTTATGAAGACTACTTCGGCACTTGTCACATAACTTGTGACGACTAAAACAATCAAGACAATTGAATATACTAACAAGACACTAATGTGAGATATTTGACATCCAAAAATGTTTGAAACCTAATTCCAAGAAAATCAATTTGAAATGTATACAACATCAAAGTAACATATTTATAATCACATAAAAAATGATCCGAGGCATTGAAACCAAAAAACACACAATCACACTTCAAACAAACTAGGTCTAGTAGTTTTCTTAAAAATGTCCAACTCTTTCTTTTGATTGAAAAAATCATTGAAACAATTTCAATAAATTTTGAGAAAATTGAAAAGGCTATAAAATGTTCCCAACATTTCCATAAATTTTTTTAGAATTTATTTCCAAGAAAAACTCAACCAACCTCAGCAACCAAGCCAATCTAGAATCTGTGTTCCTCAACACAGACATTCCCAACAGCACACAAAAAATTATCAAATAATATACAATCACCTTGAAAACATTTTTCCATCTTCACAGACATTTATAAACATCTTAGAAAGAAGATGGTGAAAGAAAATCCCAAAATTTTTTTTATAGAATTTATTCTCGAATTTTCAAGCATGCTTGTTCATGTAATGTGTATAAACACATTAACTAGAACATTAGGCAATTAATTAGTAAAAACATATCAAAAACACCTTATGAACAAATCTGGGCAAGAAAATTTCAAAAACAACATCTCTATATTGATTTTGAATTCAATATAATCAGAATGCACAACTGTCACAACTAATTGGCAGCATCACACATGTTATGGTTTCTCTTTTATACAAGGCACAAGTGGCTCTGATACCACCATAGGAAAAATTCCAGTGCGTGCATCATATACACATGGTATGGAAAACAAAAGCATTAGTTCTGGGACTTTCTCAAATTCCAGGATCTATATGCCTATACAAGGAAATACCATTAAACCTAGCTGAAAATTCCCAATCCACATACATGTTCATAACGTACATA
>JAOQMS010005311.1:0-17219 GCA_027563885.1 Erythroxylum longipes
TATAAAACACATTTATTCACACTTAAACCAGGATATGTCATGAATGCATGTACAAACATTTACATGTGCAAAAATTCCCTATTTGCTACTTATGTGCATATATGAATGCATGAATATGTCAATGCAATATTATACACTCCTAACCCGAGACAAATTACCAAATTACCCTTCCCATAGGTGAGGGGATGTTACACTTATGATATTTAATATGAGTGAAGAAAATAATTTAATATTTCAATTGCTAAGTTTTTTATTATGTTCTAGTTAGTTATATATTAAGTGTGGATGCCATTTAAAACTCCTAGTTATATATTAAGTGTGGATGTGTGAATTTTGGAATGAAAAAATGTGTATTATGGAGAATGATAATGTTATAAATGTCTGGTGTCATATATGGCCGTGTTGTTGACTTGTTTTCTTTGTTCAATAAAGGCTAAATATCATAAAAATAGAGAAAACTCTACCAAAATTTTTATAAATTCTAGTTCACTTATAACATTTTATTCTTATACAGGAAAAGTCTATAGCCATAACGCCTACACCCCGTCAGCTCTTTTTGCACACTTACACTAAGAAGCATGATGGTGTGACATTCGTCAATAGCCGTTGTAGAAAACTAAATGTACGTAAAATTTATGGTTTAATATTAATGCTTAATAATTATCACTTACTAATATAAACATTGCCTTCTAATAGGACCAAATACAAAAAAGCATTCAACGACAGTCTCAGAAGTTTGAAGATGTTGGTGAGACTCAAACCTATCTTCATGCAGTGGATGATAGAGACCGTCGTGGAAGGATATTCATCTTAGGTTCATTTGCAAATATATGTTATTCGCAATCCTCCACATCCAATATAGCAGCATCTAGTAGGCAGTCCATAACCAATGAAGTCTAAGAGCTTCAAAGCATAGTGCAGACATTGATGGAGTAAATAGCTCAGCTCCGTAATGTTAGTATTTTTTATCGATAAATGACATTTTTCTTGTAGTGAGAGGAACTATAAAAATAAGAAGAGGGAGTATGATAAAAGAAGGTATGATGATTCATCAATGTCTACTAATGTAATACAAAGCGAAGACTTAGATTGTAGCTATAGAAATATGTTTTATGTTTTTAACTCGTTAACTTTAGGATTTATAAATGCTAGATATGAGATATTTACATCACATAACACAAATTAGGGATGATAATGCTTGTACAATCATCAAACTAGGACATGCTAGGATCAAGATATTTGTTGTTGT
Source organism: Erythroxylum longipes (assembly GCA_027563885.1). Taxonomy (NCBI): domain Eukaryota; kingdom Viridiplantae; phylum Streptophyta; class Magnoliopsida; order Malpighiales; family Erythroxylaceae; genus Erythroxylum; species Erythroxylum longipes. The sequence goes on from JAOQMS010005311.1 coordinate 1,250, forward strand.
TAACATAAAGTCATGTGATGCTCGATATGTATCAAATTTAAGGAAGAAACCTGATGTGTTATCTTAAATTCAAATATTTTTTAAAAAACTGATAAAGATAATATTAAGGTGTTAAAAGTTGGATTGAATGTGATGAAAAAGTCAAAAATGGTAGAAAATATCTAATAACTAGTGGGGATCATAATTATAAGTGGATAGGTTGTTGTAGTAGAGTTAGATGATAGTACTATGTTATGGCATATACGGCTAGGTCATCTAGTGCGTGAAGGATAATAAAAATTCATAAGACGAGTCGAGTGAGGTATCAAAAAATGTAAGTTAGATTGTTAAAAGTCTAGTATACTTAACAAATAAGATAAGGTGATACTCAATATGCAAGAGTATAAAACCAAAGAAATTTTAAGCTCTGCGAATAATTACGTATGAAGTCCACTAAAGAATTATCGTCAGGTGGATATTAATATTTTATAACACTAATCGATTATTTTTCAAAAAAATTTTGGATATACTTCGTGGAGGAAAAATATGAGATATTAATAAGGTCTAAGGTGTGGAAAGTTGAGCTAGAAAATTAGGTAGGTAGAAAATTAAGTACTTAAGATCAAACAATAATACTTAGTACAAAAACTTGTAATTCTATAAATTTTATGAGGAGTATGGGATTCAGAGATTCTACGCAATTTTAATGCTACAATAAAATGACATTCCAAGGAGGATGAATAGATTTATTATTGAAAGGAACAAGTATTTGAGGTTAAATATAGGGTCCCAAAAATTTACAGATAGAAGTAGTGAGTATGGATTGTTACCTTATTAACAAATCGCCATAGACATCATTAGATGTGGTGGAAGAAGTGTAGGGAGTAAGTATAGTATATTTCTTCAAATTGACAACTTATCACGGCCTCAACCTTGGACCATGACTGGTGCCAAAGAAGTAGTACACTCAAGGTTTACTGGACCCTTAGTAAGCCTAAAATACTGTCAAATCCATATATCTATATTAAAGATAGAATTTCAAAATGATCAAACTCATAATTGTAATAATCAAATAGTTTTAACAATATGCAATCCTCAATTTGCTACAACATTGAGATAGTTAATACAAAGGAAAATCTAACACATACAAGACTACTGTGGCTCTAAAGTCAAAGGTCACTAACAAACATACATCAAATCGCCAAAAAGGAAGAAGTCCAACATGAAAAAGAGATCTGAAAGGAAGATCCCGAAAAATAGTTAAGGGGAGTCAAACCTCGCTGAGTGAGTTACTATTATGGTTATGTTATGCATTGCTAAGGATTTCAAATGATACATATATATTTATAATGTATTATATCCATAAATGCAATTTCATAACATAATGATTTTGTTTATAAACATGCATGCATTTCTTATATCAATATCATATCACATAATCATCACAATCACAAATCACAATTAATAATGGAGGATTGATGTCTGACCCTATAAGATACCTATTACCCACATATTATAGTCATAGGGCTCTTTGGTTTCACACAGGTCATTTGGTCTAATATAGTTGACTGTCATCTGAGAGACACACTTAACCGAATCGCCAAATCCTCACTACGACATGATTTTCATCCAAGAGCAAGCTTGTCTGAACCCCCACAATCATGCTACCTTTTATGTACCATATATCAGTTGGCGTCTGAGAGTAAGCTCTACCGAACCGCCCCAACCACGTCATATCTAAATCAATAGACCCAATATTAACCCAAATCTATACCCGACTAATGACTCACTATGTGCATAACCTAGTGACACCCACCAGGTAACTCATACTATAACAATCCTCCACATCATCACATATCAAAATGAACACAACGTATCACAAAAAAATACATATACATGTTTCAATCCATATGTATGAATGTCATATGTGTATATGATAATGATGGTAATTTTCATGATGAATATAAGAATGAATGCTAATGCATGTTCATAACCATGGATATTAACTCACAAGTAGAATGCGCTCCTTCGTGCCGAATCTAGTGTCTCGAAGTGGAGAGTTTTTCTCCTGATTGATCTATAGAAAGAAAAGTAGGAATGATCATTAGGATTTAAAACCTAAACCAATTTTAGATACCCTAAGAATAAGACCATGATTCGATATTAAAAAGCTCTATTTTCTATTTAAAAATAACGATGTCACGTTTTACAAAGAGCTTAGTGAAAATTCAACAAAGTTTCTTCTGTAAAACAAACATCCCCTTTTGAAAGAAGGATCATTCCTACAATAAAAAGATATTTCAACAACCACAAATAATCACAGCTCAATTTGGGCCTCCAAACTAAATGTCCATGCCTAATTGAGTCCACGTTTACATCACAAAAATTTTATAATAAATCCAACCACAATTCAAGTATACAAAATTATAATTCATACACCCTCATTTATACTCAATACATCAAGATATTCTCAATTCTAATATAAAAAAAACAACTCAATTTAATCAATTTCATGCATTTCCATAAGAACATAACCCTTTTTAAATTGTTATCTCATAAAATATGAAGAATTTCAATATGTTTCTTTTATGAAAATTGATCTACATAATATTTGAAAATTTTTAAAATTATTTCTAACCATTTTTGTGCTAGTCAGAAAATCATCACGGTCAGTGGAGTGTGAGGTACATACACCAGTGTTGGAGCATCCAGAAATGACAAGCTCGCCTCCAGGAGTTTCAACACTCCTCCAAGTTTGTGAGAATTAAATGTTTAAACCTCAAAGGTGACCCATTTCCGTTCACCGACAAAATGGGCCGATTGATGTCTGATTTCCCTCCATTCCTATATTTTTAGGGTCGTTAGACATGATGGTGGTGTTAGTTTCACAAAAAAAATGACTAAAAATAGCATATTAATGACTTACCTAAATGAACCGAAACTTCCAGTTGTGATTCCTCCAAATCTGGGTCGTTTTTAAAGAAATAAGTTTATGGTTTTGTAGAACGTCCCTAAATCTTTCTGTAGAGCCCTAGATCGCTAGTGTCGGAAGTTGAGAGTAAATAGTAACCTATAGGGAAAAGAGTTTAAGAGAGAAATGAACTTAAGTCTTCTTAAGCTCAACTTATTCTTTTATAGGCTTTTTTACTTAATGGTCAATTATGAGTAATTTTACAAAAATTTGGATCATTACAAAACCTTATCCTGCGTACATGTATGTTTCTAGAGATAAGAGGTCTAAACTTCATCCAAATTTGAAGAAGTATATCTATATTGGTTAATCCAAAAGTGTAAGGGATACAAGTTCCAGGGTCCAGCAGTAAAAAAATGGTAAATCATACTATTTTTCAATTTGATGATATCATATTTTATATATAATTTTAACATTCAAATAATATCACAACCAAATATGATGGACATTTTTTCTTACAAGTAAGATCTTTACACCTAACTTTAAAAAAACCTAGGATTTATAATTCTTATGTTATTTAAAAGTCGTCTTCGTTGTGTTGCTTTTCAGTTTCACATGAAAGGATGAAATCATTCCATATGATTTCTTTATGTGATGTTTTTAATTGATCACTCTAATTTAAAGGGGTTATCCGTAAAAGATTTTTTTAAGGGAAAAAATCATGTCTTCCATTGTTATAAATACAGAATATTTTGACATATATAAACTAATTATGTAACAATTTTGACATATGTAAACTAATTATGTAACTTTAATATTGTAGATAATTAATGTGCGCATATTTAAAAAAGTTAAAGTTTCCATAATTAACCATCTTTGGCATTGGTGATTCTTTAATTAGACATTTGTTGCCTTAAAAATTAATATTTATTAGTTATATACTTTTTAATTAAAGTTACTTTAACTATAATTGTCACATTTTTGGTAAATCTTCTTAATACTTTATTTAAATATTTATAATTACTAAGTGTATAATTTTAGTATTTTAAATACTTAATGTCTACATATTTCAAAATAATTAAAATAAAAAAATTAAATATTTCAATATTTAAGAGTTGATTATAATTTTGTAAATAAAAATTTATTATTTGATTGTTGGATCTGAAATGTTATTGAACTATAAAGTTTGTATTATGTGTGACAAATTATGTGGTTGTTTTGGCTCCAGTTTTATTTTCCTATTGTAGTTTTTAGTTTTTATTTTCAATTCTATCTTTTGTTAAAAAATAAAATAAAAACTATTTTGTTGAGATGTATAATAAAAATAAAAAATATTTTGAATGAGATTTGTAATAACAAACTTAAACAAAAACCTATTTAGATTCATAAACCTAACATATAATTTTTAATTTAGCTCATTTCTTACCATATCAAAATTTATTCTCAAATTAATTATTTTTAATTATTTAAAAATAAATAGGTATAAATATTTAATTAAATTAAATAAATTTGTTCATTAATTTTATATAATAAGATTCTAGTATAAAATATAAAAATTACGTTAACTATTATAATTAAATAATTAATTATATGTATATAATTATAGAATTATTTATAAATAATTTTTAAAATTTTTAATAAAACACATTGTAATTTTTATTTTTTATTTTTATTTTTAGATACTTCGAATAATTTTTTATAATAGAAACTACAATTATCTTCTTTTAGATATATACTAAATAAATCTTTAGATGCATAAATAATCTATAAATTATGTATTTCAAAATAAGTTATTACATGAATTAATAAATTCAAATAAAACATCTTTGCTTTAAAATTTTAACACTTAAAAAGTCTTTCACAAAATTCAAATGTAACATCTCGAAGGTTGTTAAAGAGTCCCATTGAAATTATGACAATCGGTGAAAACATAAAAATGTGTTTTCATAAAAGAGTTGTTAACTCCAGTAGGAAGGGACACAAGTTTAATTTACATTTCATATATTATATGGCCAAAAATCTTAATCTAAGTTTATATGATAGAGTTTGACATTACATGTAAGAGAGGAATAAAACTAGGGATGTCAATTTCAGCCCGGCCCGGCTCATTTTTGGCCAGGGTTTGGCATGCTATGGGCTGGCCACGGGCCGACCATAGTCCGCCCGGGTCGGGCCTCAGGCCGACCATGGTCAGCCCGTGCGGGTCACGGGTCGGCTCGGCCCGACCTGCGGCCCGACAAAACAGCCGTTTTGGACAAAACGGCGCCGTTTTGTATTTTTTATATTAAAAAAATATAGACGAGCCGGGTTTGGCCCGATCCGCCGGGCCAAGGGCCGATCGCGAGCAAGGCCATCCCAGCCCACGCGGACTACGAGCCGGCCCGCAGCCCACCGTTTTTTAGCTGGCCCGGCCTATTGACATCCATAAATAAAACCACTCCAAAGCTATCCTCAACTCATTTTAGCATTAGAAACTTAATAGGAAAAAGCATGATCAAAATAATTATGTAAAATAAGTGAATTTGTTTAGTTGAGACATTATTTATTTTGAAAGAATGATTCCAAAAAGAGAGACCTTTTTGTACTTTTATTAAAGAAGTATAGAGAGTTTTTGTCGGTGGTTCACTAATAGAAAACATGGAGGAAGAAGGGGACCCAAACAAATGAAGGACACTGAAGCCTCACTAGTCAAACGGAAACATTGTTACTATTAATGAACAGATTGTGTATAAAATAAAGGTATGGTGCTCATAATTTAAAAATCTCTTACTTCTCCGCTTCATTGTAATCAAATGTCAATAGATAGAAAACATATATAGATTACATCAATCGCACACACTTTCACCCTTATGGTAATTCCATGGTATAATCAATATAGTAATTGTTATGTCTAATTTTTGTTGAAACTTTCTTGCATTCATACCTTGATTTTGGTTAGTTTTTAATCTAAATTTATGGTGAATTGTGTGAGAATGGCATGAATGTTGCATGGATGTTAATTGGATTGTATTGTGAATGTTGCATTGAAAATCAGAGGAATTTTGCATGAAAATGGGAGTGACACGTTAATTGATGTCATAAATTAAGGTCACATCTGTGACCAAGGAAGTTATAGGTGTGAGTTGCATGGTCACATCCGTGACCATGTGATTCATGGGTGTGCAGCCATAGTCATGTGACAAAGGTGGTCATACCCGTGACCACCTCATTCACTCTTGTGACCTATTTTCTTTAATTTATCAACTTGTTATGTGTCATCTACAGGAACGAGAGCTCGAAAACCTAGACCTAAAGTAGACTACAAATAGAAAGAGTAAGGGAGGTGGTGGTAGACTATAACATTGAGGAATCATTCTTCATTCAACACAAACAAACATATTAGGGAAAAGAGGGATAGAGAGAAAGAAAGGAAGACGAGAAGAGAAATAGAGAGAGTTGATGAAGAAGACGAGAAACAGAGGTTAAAGCAGTGGGAGCATTCAGTTGTATTGGTGAACATCAACCAAACGCAGAGGGCAAAAGCTAATGCAAAAGGATTAAGAGTTGTAAAAGACCACCATAACCATTCATACAATAACCTTTTCAGACTAATTTGTGATTTCTTTTAAAGCCTTCACTCGACAATCCAGATAGACTGTTTAGGATTGCATCTGTTTTTATTTTTCGTTAAAGATTATTTTAAGTTAACCAATTTCACCTCCATGGGAGACGACCCTAGGTAATCACTACAATTATCTTATATATTTGTGAGTAGGATAGTCTAGGTATTTTTAAAACTTATTTAAGCACAACAAGTTTTTGGTGTCATTGTTGGGGATGTATTTAGCGATTATACTTGAATTAATTTTGATTATTTTTGTTTACTAAAGTGATTTTGATTTTTTGTGTTTGTTCATGCATACATGTTTTTTTGTGTTATTTTGTTGACGTGTTTTGTAATCTTTGTTATTAATTTAGTGCTTTCTGTAGTTAGTTTATGCCAGATAGGAGAACTTTAGGTATTAAATTCATTTGGTTTATGCTAGGAAGGAGATCTTTAGATAGTGAACCCATCCCTTTTATTGATACCCCAAGGGGACTCTGAAGACAATCATGAGGAACCCAAGCGTGAAGATCAAGAGAATAACCACAAGATGGGTGACACGTAGTTAAGGATGAAGGAGTATGCTAGACTAGTGATTGGTACTGCCAATTTGTGCATACGTTTAAAGAGGCGACTAGGAACTATGAATTGAAGAGCATCCATTATAGCATGCTGCCATCGTTCTATAGGGTTCCTAATGAACACCTTTTAAACTTCATTCGGGTATTTTTTACTACTCTCCAAACCTTGCCATTGGATGGATTAAACGAAGTTCAACTCAAAATGAGATGCTTCCCATACATATTAAAGGATCGGGCTAAGGCATGGTTGATGACCCTTCCTTACGAGTCTTTGACTATATAGGAGGAGTTGTACAACAAATTTATAGGAAAGTTTTATTCCCATTAAAATACGTATGAGTTGTGCACCAAGATAGCTACCTTCACTCAGATGGAGGGAGAGTCATTTCACGAGGCTTGGGAATACTTTAAGCTTTTGCTAATACAATGTCCACACCATCATTTCCGCTTCACATGCTAAACCAATTCTTTTATGTTAGGTTGACATAGCAGTGCCAATACATGGTGGATAAAGTAGCAGGAGGAGCTGTAAGAGAGAGGATAGTCAAAGAAAAATATGAAATCTTTAAAATGTTTAGGGCTAATTTTCAACAAAAGAGCTTGAGGGGAAGAAGAGTTGGAGTTCATGAAGTGAGCTTAAATCAAGAATTGACTATACAGTTGGTTGACTTAAAGAGGCATATAAAGATGCTAACTACAAGACTAGTCAAGAACATTCCAAATCAAGAAATGTGTGGTCTATATGGAACTTATAGTCATAGAGTGAATGTTCAAACGTATTCTTACAAGCCTTTTGATGGGAAGGAACAAGTGAATGCACTTAAGGGTTTTCAACAAGGGAACGAAATGATCCGTATTTAAACACCTACAATCCTGGTTGGAGAAGCCACCCCAATTTTTCATGAAAGACCAACAATCCACCAATGCAACCCCAACAATAATATCAAAATTTTCAGAGGCAAAATTATTACCAAGGGCAATCCTCAAATTAAAACCCGCAGTGCAAACCTTCCTTGGAGGAAAACTTGAACATGTTTATTTAGACTATAACTCAAAATCAAGAAACGAACAACAAGAGGTTCAATTCTTTGGAGGCATCTATAAAGAGGATTGAGATCCAAGTAGGGCAACTCACTACTCAGATGCACAATAATCAGAAAGGGAAGTTGCCTAGTCAACCTGAGTAAGCCTAAGCAGTCACTATTCTGAGAAGTGGTAAGGTAATCGATAAGCATGTTTAGATCCCGCCTAATCTATCTCGTGCAGGTATCAAGGGGAGGAGAGCCTCCCCAACGAAGAAGGTGAGCAAAATGAAGAAATCAATGGGCACGATAACCCTTCGAGTTAAGTTTAGAAAGGTGAAAAACTAGGGCATACAACTAACTGTAATGAAGGACTAATATTGCATAAGGCGACTAATCCTTATACACCACTAATCTCATATCTGAGATGACTTAAGGAATTAAAATAAGATATGCAATTTTTTTATTTTTATAACATGTTTTCCAAAGTTAATATTAACCTGCCTTTGTTAGGTGTGATTAGAAACATTCCAGCTTATGTTAAGTTCTTCAAGGAACTAAGCATCAAAAAACGGAAGTTTGAGCCAAACGAGAAGGTGATGGTTTTAGAGGTTGCAAGTGCAGTGCTTCAACAGCAATTACTACCCCCCCCCAATCCCCCCAAATTGAAAGACCCAGGGGGTTTTCTTATTGAAGTATCAATGGGTAATGGTAATGAGGTTAAGGGTATGCTTGACCTTAGGGTGAGTATAAATCTCGTGCCTCACTCTATCTATGAGAAACTGGATCTAATATATTTAAGACAAATGAATATGTGCCTAAAATTAGCTGATAGGTTAATTCGTTATCTGAAAGGAATAATGGAATATGTGTTGATGAAGGCTAGCAGATTGTTTGCTCCTGTAGACTTTGTGGTCTTAGACATGGGGGAGGTTAAAAAGCAAAGGAGGGAACACACCATACTCCTAGGGAGGCCTTTTATGGCCACTACTAATACCTTGATTGATATGAAGAACGGAAAGTTGAGTATGACTATTTTAGGAGAAACAGTAAAATTTTCAATCTTTAATGTTGAACTTGTTCTTACTACTACTGTTTTTTAAGACTGTTTTTTTGTCGATCAAGTTAATGTTACATATTTTGATTTTACCTTGTAAGAAGAAGAAAAGAACCTGGACTTGGTGAAAGAGAGTAATGAATGCTGCCAATTATTGGTAGATGCAACTAAAGGAGAGATTGGCGAATTCTTGAGGAAAGCTCCCAATGAAGAGATGAAAGCAGTGAACTCAATCACTTTGAGCATAATCGTTTAGATGTCCAGCTAAAAGACATTAAAGAAGCACTAAATAGGAGGCAACCTATATATTTTTTGTTTTTCTTTTCAATTAGTTGTTTGTTATTTCTTTTTAGTGAAACTCAACTTAATATGTTTGCTTTTTGTGTACAGGCCTACTTTTCAATCTCGTATGTTTATCTATCTTACAGTTGTTCAACACTCATTCATGAAGAACGCCAAGCTTACTACCATGCTTCACACCGCATCAACGCAACCACCATTAACACTTTCTTATCGTATTTCTATCTCTTTCTTTTTATTATTTTTATTGCATGTTAGTTTAATTCCTTTTTGTTTTTAATACTTGTCCTTATTAATGTTAATTTTTTTCTTTTGTCTTAGACCCCTTTTTTTTGTATCACATTAGCAATAATGTGATGTTTAAGTGTGGGGGGTATTAGTCAAAAAAATTATTAATTATGTGTTGTGTATTTGTTTTCCCATTTAATAGTTAGAGATGCATGGTCATCACATAAACTTGATTAGGATTAGACATGCATAATATGAGTGAATGAGTATACTTTCATGCTTAGACTAATTGAAATGGATTTCATTTAAAAAGACAATAGCTTATTATGATAGATGAATGAAACTTTTCATTTGGTAAGAATTTAAGCCTTTTTGAACTATTAAACACCATATTCAAGTATTCCTTGTTGAGAGTGTTGTTTCATGATTGAGGAACTCTAGAACTTGCTTACAAATACTAGTTAAGATCACATAATCTTACGCAAATGTTGAAATGATGAAGGCAATTAGGATTTACCCCTTTTGCTTAAAGAAAGCCACTATGATGTTACCTTTAGTAAACCTCCTTTAAGCTTAACATGAAACCTTTTCTTTCTTTAAACCCAAAATATGAGCCTTGACCTTAATTATTTATCCTCTTCGTTGTAACTACCAAAAGGCAAGTTGAGCATTTGAATGTGTATGATTGGGTTTAGGGAACAATTGTTTGAACAAGTGTGGGGGAATCATAGGATATAGTTAGTTTTGAGTTAGGAATGGGTATGGTTGTAAATTTGTATCTCTCCTCTACATTTTTCTCTTCAAAACTTGATCTTGTTCTAAATAAATAAATGAAATATATAAAAAATAGAAATATCAAGATGAAAGAAAAAAGAAAGAAAGAAAGAAAAGATACAGAAAAAAGACAGAAAGTAAAAGGAAGGGAGAGGAGAAAAAAATGAAAGGAAAGAGGCTAGACATAAAAAGGGGAATGTTAACTTTGTTAAATGAGAGAAAAGAATTGAGTGTTTGTTTTGTATTATTTTAAATGCTCAATTTGTGTTATGGTTTTAAACTACAATTTTCCTTTTTCCTACCCTTAACCCGGGCCCATTACAACCAAAATAAAGACCTTCAGATTGATGTTTGTGTTTGATATGAGTGATAGAGATTGGATTGGTAAGCAAGCTTACAGTAGAAGCCTTACATGAAATGAACGATGGGTGAATATATTATCCAACCTTTAAATGCTTGAGAGTATAGAGAGTGGAGTGAGTGTCTATCACACTTGTTGACAGTTCTTTGAATTTAAGTACTTGTTGATTTTGGCTAAATATGGGAAGAATAGCTTGTTCATGGAGTATTATGAGTTTCAAGTTCTTAGGTCGTTTTTATTGAAATGATCATTGATATCTTTGACTATTATTTGGGAAAATTGTTCTTCCATTATTTGTTATTGTATAGTTTAGTGTTGTTTGTTTTGCTTGAGGACAAGCATAGTTTAAGTGTGGGGAATTGTTCTGTCTAATTTTTGTTGAATTTTGCTTGCATTCATACCTTGATTTTGGCTAGTTTTTAGTCTAAACTTATGATGAATTAAGTGATAATGGCATGAATGTTGCATGGATGTTAATTAGATTGTATTGGGAATGCTGCATTGGAAATCAAATAAACTTTGCATGAAAATAGGAGTGACACGTTAATTGCATGTCTCAAATTAAGGTCACACCTGTGACTTAGCATGAATGTTGCATGGATGTTAATTAGATTGGATTATGAATGCTACATTAGAAATCAGATAAACTTTGCATGAAAATGGGAGTGACACATTAATTGCATGTCACAAATTAAGTTGAGTTGTATGGTCACACCCGTGACCATGGTTGTGTAAGTCATGATGTGCAACCATGGTCACACCCATGACCATATGAGTTATTAGTGGGCAGCCATGGTTACGATAAAGGTGGTCACACTCGTGACCACATCATGCACTCTTGTGACCTATTTTTCTTTAATTTATCAACTTGTTATGTGTTATATGTAGTAGGGAGATCTCGAAAACCTAAACCTAAAGCAAACTATAAATAGAAAGAGTAAGGGAGGTGGTGGCACACTACAGACATTGAGGAATCATTCTTCATTCTACATAGACAGACACATTCTAGAAGAGAGGGATAGAGAGAAAGAATGGAAAATGAGAAGAGAAACAGAGAGAGTCGGTGAAGAAGAAGAGCAACAGAGTTTAAGGTAGTAGGAACATTCAGTTGTATTAGTGAATAGTAACCATAAGCAGAAGGAGAAAGCGAATGCAAAAGGATTGAGAGTTACAGGAGACCACTACGACTCATTCATACAACAAACTTTGTTTGCTTACTCTGTTGCTTATTTGTTGCATTGTTCTCTGTTGTTTTCTAGATTTCTTATTCTGTTAACGTAACTGAACCCATACTCTGTAGCTTTTAGCAGCTTATTTTGGTTATTTGCTTGGTTTATTGGTTAAATACTTCACTTATACTGATAAAGATGGGATTGAAGTGTTTAATGATGAAGAATCTTGTGACATCCATGATGGGCTTATCTCTTTTTTTTAGAATTAATATAGCTATTTTAGTTAACTATACATGATTGAGTTACAATTTTGTTGTCTCATTACTGTGGTTTCTGAGCTAAATGGATGTAATAGCATGACTAAACTTTGCATCATTTTAGTATTAAATGAAAGACCGAGATGATAAGTTTAATAAGGAGCTAGAAACTATAAATGCTTAGGTTATGAAATAGAAATATATTAACTTAAGTGGTAATTAGTAGTTAGGTTTTCATAATTAATTCAGATAATAACTTGTCGAATGTGAAAGCTAAATTTAATCTATTATTTGAGTTGATCTTAGAATCCGACTGTTAATTTTAGTAAGAAAATTAAGCAACCATTTCCCTTAATCATGCATAGGAGATTAAATTAATAAAATTAATTATCAAGAGTCTTCCTTTTCGATTAATCTATTCGTCTTTGCTTCTAGTTGAATCGTTTACTTTTTAGACTAATTTGTGATTTTCTTTTAAAACCTTCACTCAACAATCGAGATAGAATGTGTAGGATTGCATCTGTTTTTATTTTTCGTTTAAGATTAATTTAAGTTAACCAATTTCATCTTCGTGGGAGACGACTATGGGTAATCACTACAGCTACCTCATATATTCACGAGTAAGATAGCATAGTTATTTTTAGAACTTATTTGGGAACAATAGTAATATAACAAACCTCAAGCAATTTGGATTTAGTGACTAGGACACTGCAAGTGTAACTTTGACAGACAAGCTATAACTTTGTATATCAATATAGTTATCTGTATCTTCCAAAATTTCCCACAACTATATTCCAAGCTATTTTAAGGTAACAATCATCCTAAGATGTCATTGAAATTGTGCATTTGTTCTCATTATCTAGCTATGCTCATTTTTTAACTTTATATTATGCTCAATCAATGCATCTTTTGCCATTATTTTACCATTCATTTGCAAAAATATATATCCTCTTTGAATTCCTTTAGGTTAGACACAACCTATTTCAAGGTAGCAATCATCCTAAGATATGAATCCTTTTCCCTTTATAATTCTTCACATTTTTAAGATACTAATTGCAATAAAAGGAGGATCTAGATCTGATGATAGCGAGGTGATAGCAAGAGACAACGACGCGAAGATGAGCAACAGGTTCCTCTCTTTCTCGTGACCCAAATCTAGCTCTTAATTTGACGATTGTGACCCAAATCTAGCTCCAAATTTGACCCAAATCAAGATTTGAAAAGCAAAGTAAATGGCGCCCAATAGGTGAGCTTACCTATGTGAGCTTTAATAAACTGATACGACCCAAATCTACTTGCTAAGACCCATGCGAGCTCTATGGTAATGTCCATAGAGCTGGGTTCACCCTCCCTTTTGAAAGATGACTTTCCTGATCTCTCAAGAGAAGCACTCCTCAGCTCATAAGATGGTGAGAACCTCAAAAAATCAGATGCAATCGCGATAAATTCGACTAACTCCAAAAGTGAGGGTGCTTGGCTTACGCACTCAACATCACGAGGTTGCCCTCAAATATTATTAAAATGTTTTGAAGGATGGAGTATTAACTCCTCTAATTGAGCTCCTAAAGGCTCTGTACAAGCATAGTCGTTGGCTTTGATTAGGTTTTTCTATTCCAAACGATCAGCCTTTCTTACAATGAATGTATGGGCTATGGCTAGATGGGATAAGAAAGGGTTACAAAAAGTGATGCTGTGTGAAGATGGTATGTTATTATTCAAATTTTCCAATGATTCTTACTTAAATGAGATTGTGAAATAGGGTTTATAGCATTTTGGCGATCAACCATTATTTCTCCAGAAGTGACTGTCAAGAATGGAGATAAATTGAGGGCAATTCGATGTTCTTCCCATGTGGGTTCAGTTTCACAACTTACCGTTAAAGTTTTGGACGGTTGAGGGTTTAAAATACTTGGCTAGTTCATTAGGGAAGCCAATGTGTTTAGACACACAAACTACCTCCATAGAAAGGATCTGCTATACAAAATTCTATATTGAAAAACCAAAGAATGCTCATATGCCAGATTGCCTTCCTATTCTTCGGCTTGGAGATAATTGAGAGTTGGAGAAGCTGAAATAGAAATCAATTATCTATGGAACCCTAGCAACTTTGCTAGGAAATGGTAAAATATTTTAATTGAGATGGCACGATGATCTTCTTTATCCTACTAAATTCGGTCCTATAAAGGAACATGTGAGTGCTGCGGAACCTATATCAAATAGGAATGGAGTTATACACATTAATGGTGATGTCAGCCCATAAGTTTTTGCTAAAAAATGGTACAAGTTATAAAAAATGATAAGCAATTAGTTGTTTTGAGGACTAAAAATGTTGATACAAATACTTCCCAATCCCAGGGAAATTGTCAAATGGATAGTGCTCAGATGAAAACTCCTTTAGAATATATTGAGATAACTAAAATTGCTATTGCTAAAGCATTTTTGGATCAGCTTGCAAACGCAAAATAGTCAGCTATGGACAACTTCATTGCAGGCAATGTGAAAAGTTTGGATAGTGAAGTGGATCACTTCACCTCACAATATTTGGACCATTGTTACATGGATTAGGCCAATACACTACAAGAAAATTGCATAATAGCGTCGAAATATTACCGACGGAACAAAATCCGTCGATAATTACCAATGGAAAGACACTAATCTGTCGAAAAATAGAATGTTTTACCGACGGACAATAAATCCGTCGGCAATACTGTGGGAAAAAATTTCTCGCAAAAATATCCCACAAAAAATAGCGACGCCAAAAGTCTCGGTGACGGGAAAAAATACAGGAATCGTTCCCGCAATTTAATTGCTTCGCCATTTACCGACGGTAGATAAACCGTCGATATTTAGCAATTCCAGTTACCGACGGTATAACATATCGTCGCTATATCTTCGAGCAATATACCGACAGACAGTCTTTTCTGTCGGTAAATTGTTAACAGACGTAGTCGTGTCAATAAGGAAGGGACGATATACCGACGGCATAGCGTTTCCGTCAGTAATTTTACCGACGGAAGCCACGTATACCGTCAGTAAATATTTTATGAACAAATTCTACCGACAGAAGTTGATCTTACCGTCGGAAAATATCGACAGCCAACCTAGTTTTCCAACGGAATAACTTATCCGTCGGTATTTGTGTTTCTACTCTAATAAAATTGCCGCACTTATACCGACGGTACACCTGTCCTCCGTCGGTAAATGTTTTACTAACAAATTGTACCGACGGTATTAATATTCCGTCAGTAATCTTGCTGGCGGATACCGACGGCAGATTATCTCTCCGTCGGAAAATGTCGACAGCAAAACCTAGTTTGCCGACGGAATAAATTATCCGTCATATTTGAGTTTCCACTGGAATATAAATGCCGCGCTTTTTTCGACGGAAGGGTATTTTCTGTCGGTAACTGTCGTCGGATGCCTCGCATTTACCGACGGAATGGTCTTGTCCTTCGGTAACTGTCAGCAGCCTCGTATTCTGAAAACCTAAATTACCGACGGAATGTTGTGTTTCGTCGGTAATCCCACACCCGACCCCCCTCCCCTCCCCTCGCGCTTTCATTTCTCCTCTTTTCTTACGGTTCAGAGTTTTCCGACTCCTCTCGCATTTTTCGATCATGTTTGAGGTTGTTTGAGGTAAATTCTCTTATAAGTGTATTATTTTACTAAAAAAAGCATGTTTTTAAGTTTTAAATGTGAATGTTTGGTTAGGTTTAGATTATGCATATTGCGTATAAAGTGTTCG
>JAOQMS010005322.1:0-17218 GCA_027563885.1 Erythroxylum longipes
TTTAATCAAATCCACTACATACTCAGTTCCTTGAATCATAATAGGACAATTCTTAAACACCTGATTAACCAACACACGACTGCCCAAAGGACTGATCACATGCATGTCGCACTCTAACTGATCTATAGGCACCTCCATATCAAACATTTCTCCAACTCATATATACAAATGAGTACATCTATCAATGCATACATTTCAGAATTAAAGAGAGAAACAATACCAGTAATGACATCCGGTGCATCCTAATCCTCACGAGCTTTTAGTGCATAAGCTCGAGCCGAATTAGTAGACACAGCTGGTCGATCTACTGTTTTCGATTGGTTACTCCGACTCGGTCTATTTTTCCCAGATCCTCCTCGACCTCTACCACGTCCTCTATTCCTAACAAACGCATGAAAGACATCTCGATTGGCTTGTGATGTCTAAGCCTGGTTGAGAGGGCAACTGGCTATCTTATGCTCAGTACTACCACAGTGAAAACAAGCTCCTGTAGCCCTTCTGCAAATACCCCAATGATGTACAGAACAATCAGGGTACTTCGGGGGTTCCGAACCTCGGCCTCTAGGCGACCCCCTACCAGAAACGGCTGAAGAGGGAAAGTTTTGTTGCCTTCCCCGTGTCACAGATCTCTGATTATTTTCCAGTGCAGAAGCAGTACCTTCCCGACTCTGTTTCCCCAGGGACTGGCCTCCTCTACCAAAACCCCTTCTCTAACTCCTTTCTCTCCTAACCATCTCCTGTCTCTCAATTTTTATTGCAGCCTGAACCAACTGATGGTATGTCACTTGCCACAGCAGAGTAACTGCTGCTAGATGTTCCTTGATGGAATCATGCAATCCATCTTCAAACTGGTGACATCGAAACTCCTCAGTAAGCACAAATTCAGGGGCATACTTACTGAGTTGGTTGAACTCCCGATCATACTTAGCAACTGATAAGTTTCTTTGCTTCAAGTTCAAAAATTGCTTCCATTTATCCTTTCTATAAGCCTCTATCACATACTTAGCTTTAAATTCTTGGGCAAAGAAATCCCAAGTCAAAGGTACTGGCAGCTAAGGGCTGCTCAGAACAAACTTCCACCATTCATAAGCTGCTTCCTGTAGAAGGGAGACAGCGCAGTGTACCATCTGCTTAGTTGGACAACTGATCTCATCCAATACTCTCTTCACCTTCTCAATCCAGAACTCAGGCCTTTCAGATTCCTCCAGAGATGTCCTAGTAGATTCCTCGGCTCCATACTTCCTCAGCTGATCAATTGGAGCCTTAGGTGCTGTCATTCGATGCAGTAACGTCATCATATCCTGGGATAGCTTAATCAAAGCCTCTCCTTGAGCTGGAGGAGGAGGTGGCATCCCAATTTCACCTCGATTGACCCCCGAGGGTCTAGGTATTTCTGGACAAATTTTCTCCGGCTGATTGCTCTCAGCAACTTCGTCAACAAAGTCGTGAGATCCATCCATTGTAAATTCTATAAACAAATCATGTGACACCGTATTAGCCCAAAACACAACTTGTACACTCAATAGAAGCAATAGTTAAGCGTTAGTTAAACTAGAATCACCTAAACCATGCTCTGATACCAAAAATATGTAACGCCCTAATACCCACTGGGAGGATATTGCGAGTGCCATATACACATTGAACACACTGAACACGAAGCATTTCGAAATACAAAACACTTTATACATACATTACCAGAATCTCAACAAACATACATCTCATGTCAAAATTTCCAAAAGTAGCCTGAATTAAGGTTATTACAACCCATCAAAATAAAAATTCATGAGTTATAGACATCAGATACAAGTCCAAAAACAATCTCAAAATACATATGAACAAAAAAAATTAGACTCCCTTGGCCATCGCAGTTGTCTTGTCCCAGTTCCTACGTCTCTCTTTCAAAACCTACACGAGGTAACTCCACCATGCTAAGCATATAACTTAGTGAGTAAAAACTAATCTATGGATAAACTGACAACTTAGCATATTGAATCATGTAACATCATATACATGCATTAAACAATAAATCAGAAATAATGTATTTAAGAACAGACTTTATAATTAACAGAACTGAACATCACAAGAGGGTATAAACCCTTCAGAATCGGAACACAATAATGTTTAAGTCATAATAAAACATATGTGAGAATCACAAAACTAGATAACTGCTAATCCATCAACAGAAGTGGATAATGGGACTTATACAGAAGAGACCGAAGTCTCGACACCGAAGTGTCTTAGAAGAGACCGAAGTCTCGAAACCTAAGCGTTAATATTAGAAGACACTGAAGTATCAATAACAGAAGACGCCGAAGTGTCAATAATAGAAGACACCGAAGTGTCACAAAAGCAGCTGCAGACCCTTCTAGGCATGCCTATTTACCCATAACAAGGACTTAACAGAATCAAAACAGAAATGTCTGAAATTCAATTCACATGTCAATCCAACAGCTTTGCAAATCATTCAATAGACCAAAAGTAGTAGCAACAAAATAGTCAAAACAAAACTATCAAATTTGACCATCTAAATTACTTACAAAATTTACCCTTTAAAATTACTTACAAAGATTACCCTTATTGCTTATTGCCTCGACGTCCCAGCAGTATCAGGAATCGGTCGTTCGATGGGTTTCTCTAAAATATTTAATACAAACACATATTATTAATGTGCACAATCATGAATTCAATTATGCATATTCATGTATACTGAATATGTATGATTCATGTTTATGATAAAATCTGGGTTTCTTATCCTTAGTCTTGTTGCATTCTCAATCATGTAAAAACATACTCAAATCCTCATTCCAGATTTATTTCACAACCAACTTTTGGGTCCACTTTGGTCAATTATTCTCATCAGGTAATTGAGGTAATTAGGTAATACTTCCTTCTATAAAGTTGTCCCTCTTTATCTTCAGTTTCCAATGATACCAAGTTTATCCAATTTGGTTTAGTATACTGAAAGTTATACTTAAAAGATTTCAAATTGTTCTTAAGCTTCAACAGAATTCTGACCTCAAATTCCAATCATATTCTGAAATTCCTAGAGGTATAATTAAAATTTAATCTCTTCATAAACTTTGTAGCCTTATGCTTATAGTTTAATCCAAATTAAAAATCACTCCATTTGGATAGCTACATAGAAATTTATGCCTAAAATATTGAAACATGTTCAAGCTGTCAGGAAACTTTGCCGCGGCGAACTTTCCAGAGAGCAAAATTCTTCGTAATTTTCTTAAAAGTTTGCTGCGACAAACTCAAAAGTTGGCTGCGGAGAACTTTCAAAGAAATGAAATCCTTCAAGTTGGCCATGGCGAGCTAAAGAGAGTTAGCCGCGGCGAACCAAGGAGAGTTGGCCGCGGCGAACTTGGACGGAAGCATACTTCATTTTCCAGATTTTCTCACTTCCATCTTATTCAATGAAGACATATATATCACACTTAAACCAATTCTTCTACTTCCATTTCAACTCATCACAACTCAAACAAATCAAATCTATATTCAAATACTAAAAACTGATGCATGCACTTGAAATCATTTTCAACTTTCTCTCCCTACTGTTAAATTTATATCTTTCATTTGATGCTTTTCTTTTTACTATGCTCCATGCTTTCACTTCATTTAACTCCTTTCTATACTAAAACCTCACTAAATCCTATAAATGCTTTCTGCACAAACTCCATGCAATCTGTAATACACGTTCACTGCTCAATAATATTAACTCATCTCTCTCGTCACTGTCACTGAATTTGCTTTATACATAACTCATGCATGTATTTATTCCCAACAGTATCACATCATCAGAATCATTCACAAAACTCAGAAACTTAAAACTTCACTTACTTGGTTCAACTCCAATTCCTGCTATGAATGTTCTCGGTGGATGAAGAAAACTAAGGATAACAGAATAAGAACTCTCAAGGAAATGAAATTCTCACTTTAAGGTAAGATTCAAAAGCCAATTTCTCAACAGAATCAGTTTGGTGTTTTCGGGGAGGAAGAAAAACAACTCAATGAAGAACATGCAAGCTGCAGAAATACATGTGCCTACGTGGGTTACTGTTAATTTGACATTTGGTTCTATGCATGTGAGCCATTTGTCCTTCATACAAGCTACCACATGTCTCCAACATGTCAAGCCATTTGTCACGCAATGAATGATGCCACATATCAATCTTTAATCAGTCCACATGTCACACTAGGATTGGTCCAACTTTCAATATTTTTGTAAAATTTACTAAAAATTCCAAAATACCCGAAATATTACCAAAATCACCAAATCACATTTTATTCGCGTTAATAACTCAATTATATCCGAAATGTCATAAATGCATGCACAAATATTGGTATGAGTCCAAAAATGAATATGCACAAATAAGCAAAAACTCAATTATGCCAAGTATAGTATGCATTGAAATTCCTTAATATTCTAACCCTTAATATGGGGCATTACAGTATGGTTCCTCATACCAAGAACTAATGCAGCATGAGCCCCGGCTAGATCATTGTATCTTCCTAAAGTGGTTTGATTAGGAGTACGTGAACTTCTTTCCATTTATCTGTAAAAATTAATGAATGCATATATCAAACATCACAAAAAACACATAATTTCATTACACAACGCATGTCCATCTTTTATAATATAACTCATTTTATATGATTACATCACACACAATTTAATTTCATCAAACACAATTTACCATAAGTCAAAAACTAACAATTCAATTATTCAACATATATAATTACATAAAACATACATAAACAATTTCTATTTTCAACAATCACAAAACATATATAAATAATTTCCATTTCTAACAATATTCAACAATTCCATTTCTAACAATTTTGAACAATTTCAATTCAAAGTTTCAAGCATTGCAAAACATACATAAACAATTTCCATTTCAAACAATCATTGCACAAAACATACATAAACAATTTCTATTTCCAACAATTTCAAACAATTTCAATTCAAACATCACAAAACATACATAAACAATTTCCGTTTCCAATAATTTCATTTCTAGCATTTTCCAACAATTTCAATTCAACAATTACAAAACATACATAAACAATTTCCATTTCCAGTAATTTCTTCTTCCAACAATTCCATTTCTTGCAATTTCAATTCAAAATTTCAAATATCACAAAACATGCATAAATAATTTCCATTTCAAACAATCATTGTCACAATACATGCACAAGCAATTTCCATTTCCAATAATCACAAGACATACATAAAACAATTTCCATTTACAACAATCATAAAACAAATATAAACAATTTTCATTTCCAACAATTTTCAATAATTTCCATTTTCAATAATCACAAAACATAAATAAAACAATTTCTATTTTTAATAATCACAAAACATAGATAAACACATTCCATTTTCAACAATTTTCAACAATTTTCATTTCCAATAATCACTAAACATACATAAAACAATTTTAATTTCCAACAATCACAAAACATATACAAATTCCGTTTCCAACACTTTTCAACAATTTTCATTTCCAATAATCATAAAACATATATAAATAATTTTCATTTTCAGCAATTTCAACCATTACAAAACATATAAAAACAATTTATGCTTCTAATAATTTCAAAATTTGCTATCAATAGTCAATAGTTTTAATAAACTTGTAACAATTATATAGTTAATCCATTAATAATGTAATTTAAAATATTTGACAAGCTAATAATTGAAAGTCAAACTATAGATTTAATCTATCTAATCTCGGTAAACTCACGCATCTTCGCCTTCCTACCATTAACTCTAAAGTATAAGAAAGAGTTATTAAAAAAATTGTTTACTCATAATTAAAATGTGCTACCCAATGTATATAGTGTTCGCTTTTTCTAAACTTATAATTTTGTTAGGCAACAAACAAAGTCAACGCTAATCATGTTTTACTAAAACTTGTTTAGATTGTGACTTTTTTTTCATTAAGTCTAATATTTTAAAAGGTTTAAACTTCATAACTTAATACTAAAAGTAATTATATTAAATATTTTAAATTTTAATCTCGTATAAATAAAGTTGTAATTGTCTTATAAACATAAGATAAGACATACATAAGATAAGATAATTTAGCTTTCGGTTTCTGAAGACAAACTTCAGGGATATTATTGCTAATAACAAAAAGGATGAGGAAAGGTAGAAAAGTTTCGAACTTTGCTTCAGCAACTGCAGGAGAGCCATCGGTGTTTCTTTCTTCTAACAGGTCGTGTGTGTTGTTGGAATATTAATGTATATGTAATATCAGAGCAACTTATAATGGATGTTTTAATGAAATAAGGACATCCATAAATATTACATATGCATTGATATTATCTTCTATAAATTAATTAAATCAGGACATCCACATAAAACACGTATCAATGCTAACTTTTTTATTAACGTCGTTGAGGTGGCTCACTATGTTGTCAGATTTTTGTATTTTCTATGTGGCTACAATGCGTCAATTATTTATCTAACTAATTATTAATTATTTAACTAAATTTTAAAACATACAACCTAATCACCTTCCTTCTCCATTAACCCATTTGCTTCTATCTCCGGTATATCTTCTCTCGTAACCCATTTTCCATTTGCTTCGATGTTTTTGAGAGACTAAATGAATCTCCCTTAAAGAGCCTAACACAAGTACTTCAATCTGTAAAGTTTTATTCCTTTTAGGCCCCAGAATAATCTCAAGTTAGTTCTTTCCCCGTGGTTCAAACAAACTACTGTTCCAAATAGTTAATGACCCTGTAGTTGACAACTCCAAAAATGAACTCTACCTTGAAAACCAAAATGATCATTATAAAATAGAATTTGATTAGAGACAACTATTATTTGTTTTATTAGACATGTTAGGCACCGACTAACACGCCAAATAAGTTTTACAACATTTACCTATTGGTTTTGGCTCCTTAATTTATTCCATATTAGTTGGGGAGCACGTTTGGGGCAAGAATCTTGCCTATATAAGGAGAGTGTTACCTCCTTAGGTAAGTGCACCAATACAAAGTCAAAGATTTGTATAACAAATTTTGACTCTAGTTAAATTCCTCTTTTAGGGTGAGAGTTGGAGAGTTTGTTTAGAGCATTTCTTTATGGGTGTATTAGCGTATTAGGTGAGAGGAAAAATTGTGTAATTGTAAGAATTTTTTACATAGTGAATTTTCTTCTCGGTGCCAATGGTTTTTTCTCCGATTTGATAGTTTCCACGTAAATTCTCTTGTGTTATTATTATTTCCCTATTTTCTGATAATTTTGTCTATGAAATATCCTTGGGTGTGGGTTTGGGAGATCAAGAATTCCCAACAACTGGTATCAAAACTGAGGTGTGTTTTTCTTGAAAATTTTAAGTATGCTCTGTGGTCTCAATTTTGACTGATCTTTCATATCAGAAAAGATTTTCTTAAGAAATGTTCATTTGGTGCGGTGAAACTTTGGTGTGGTAGTGTGGAAGTACATGTCTAGGAAAGTTCTGGCTAACGAAAGACTTGGTATTTAAGTGTGTCCGTTTGTGACTCACCTCTCTTTCCTGAGAACTTACCTGGTGTACTATCCATTTCTACGGTAAAATTCATCAAGGTAGAAGTGCACAAAAAAATGTAAGAAAATAGGGCTTCGAATCTTATCAGATTTGAGGTGGAGAAATTTGACGGGATAATCAAATTTGGCTTTTAGCTAGTGAAAGATAGGGACATTTTAATTTAGTTAGGGTTACACAAGGCATTGAAAGGTAGGCAAATCCCTAATATCAGCACTGCTACTAGGCATACTAACAAAATGGCTAATACGGACAGATCTAGTATGAGCGATGAAGATTGGGAGGATCTAGATTTGAGAGCGGCAAGTGGAATACGATTGTGTTTGACCAAGAATGTCCTTGTGAATGTACTTGGAATATCTGAAGCAAAGGAGCTCTGGGAAAAGCTCGAAGAGTTGTATCAAACAAAGGGCCTCTCAAATCGAGTGTATTTGAAGGAGCAATTTCATCCACTGCAGATAAGGGAAGGTACTACAATTTTAGGTCATTTAAGTGTTCTCAATGGGATCGCATCTAAACTAAAGGTAATTAGAGTCAATATAGATGATGAGGATCAAGCTTTGAGACTCATCTGGTCTCTTCCACTTTCCTATAAGCACATGAAACCTATTTTGATTCATGGGAAGGAGAAGATAGTTTTTTTTGAAGTTACTGAAAAACACTTTTTAGAAGAGAGAAGCCTGGGTGGTGGAAGACATATTCCTCCTGAAGACTTAGCTCTAGTGGTAGCTGGATATAGGAAGAAGTAGAACTTCATGAAGAAAAATATAATATGTTGGACGTGTGGACAATCTGGGCACGTGAAGAAAAATTGTCCGAGAGGTCGAACGGGTTCGGTAAGAGGCTCTAGGTTAGTTAATGGAGAGACTGACAATGTCAGTAACATTATCTCCATGGATGATGTTTTTGCTCTCTAAAAGGGGGCATGTACATCCTTATGGCTTACCACTAATCCTAAAGTTGCCATGATAGAGGATGTGTTACTATTAGTGGGTCCATAAGTTTATACACGGGCATTGGTTTGACATTGATGCAAGGTGTGTAGTGGAATTTATGTCGATGGCTGATGAACTTCTAGGAAAGCCAAATATGGGAGTTGCACCATAATTTTTCAACAAGGTTATTTTTGACATGTGCTAAAGTGAAAGGCTTGGAATTGGTTTATTCTGAGTGGGTATGCTTTTATGGTGGAGCATGATGCTGTGAAGTATGATAATTCTCTACGTTGAGAGTTATGTTGTTTCAGGAGATCTTTATTGAGGTGGAGCATGGTTGTCGCATCAGCTAAAGTCCCCAAGGTGGAGATTGTTAGGTTTGGCTGCTTAATTTGTCCCACATTGGTTGGGGAGTACATTTGGGGCAAGACTCTTGCTTATATAAGGAGGGTGCTACCTCCTTAGTGATAACTTGCATTTTGTGCATGTTATTTGTGTGTGTTTTATGTTCTTTTGATATGTTTATGTGAGGTTTTGCTTGTGTTTCTATGGTAATTCGTGTTTATGTATGCTCTAGGTGATGAATACCAAACTGATGCGATTTGGAGTGAATTTGGATAATTTGGAACTAGACAGAATTCCAACATGACCATGTTGAAGGTGTCGTGACGCTGGTAAATTGCTACATGCGAATTTCAAATTAATTACCTTGAAATTTAGGCCCGAATGACACAGCCCCCTATGTTGAATGAAGTCAAGTTATTTCGTAGCCTACTAGAGCCTTATTTTCATATTTTTTAGGTCCCATTTTGCTTATTGTAAAAAGTAAACCTAGACTATAAATAGTCTCATTCTAAGAAATTAAAAAGGGGAATCATAATTAGAATTGAGAAAACGGCAGCAACTCTTGTGCATGAAAAACAAAAAACTCTTTTCTAAGAACAATTTCTTTTGCCATTGCTATGCATGGCTAACTCTTCATCTAGACAAGGTATCTAACGTTCCGTGAGACTCCTTGGGTTTAATTGCTTTTGTTCATCTTTTATGTTTGTTTGATCTCTATGCTCTAATTGATTTATCGTTGCCGTGTTTGTTGATTAATGAGGGTTGTTAATTAATTGACTTGGTGATAAATTGCCGAATAGATTAGTGAATTTGTGATTTCTGTCTATCGAAGTGGCGAATTAATTTCAATTAAGAAATTAATGATATTAAATAATTTAGTCTAAAATAGAGTGCGGCTTCTCCGATTTTGTTGGCTAAGACAAAGGTCCATTAAAGTCTAATGTTTCCATATATTATATTCTGCAGAGCTTTACTTGGGGTTATCAAATAATTAAGAACGGATTGGTTGATATATGCTGTCCATTGTTTGCTATAACTTTGTCCATAAGAGTGAACTGAATTTATGTTTTCGAGTCTACGATCGGATTATAGTATCGAACGGAGGAGTGCCTTAGCTAGGTCTTTCTTTATATTATTTTCAGTCTTTATTTTTAATTGCCTTCTGCATGACTTCGTGTTCTAAAATTAATCATTCCTAAATCAATTCTGTTTATTTTTATTATTCCCGCACAAATAAACAATTGCTACACTGGTCTTTGTGGTTCGACCCTATTTAACACTTTGCTCATTTAAGTGTTCTAGAGTAGGAATTTATTTTTGCTGGTTTGACACGCCATCAAATTTTTGGCGCCGTTGTCGAGGACTAGTGTTTAAGTTTTTGTTTGTTTATGATGCTATTCATTTTTTCTAGCTGTTTGCATGCGGTATTATGTTTCTGCAGGTGATTTATTGTTTGATCCGAAGATAGAGAAGACTGCAAAACAAATCAGGAAAGCTACTAAATTGCGCAAGAGACAAGCTTCTACTTCTGCGCAAGTCTTGTTTGACCAAACTGAGAATTTGTCTACCTTTGAGACCGAGTTATTGGAAGATTTTGAAGAAGCAGAGATGGCAAATCAACAACCTATTCCACCTACGTAACCAGCTAGAAATCGAGCTCCTACGACTCTGAGGGATATGTTTGCACCACTAGTAGAGGATCAACCTCTATATATTCAGTATCAGGCTGCAGATGATGGGTTTGAGTTGAAGGCTGGGTTGATTCAGGCTTTATCAAAATTTCATGGGTTACCTTCTGATGACCCGAACAGACATCTCAAGGATTTTCATATGGTTTGTTGTATATTTAAACCGAGAGGCATAACAGAGGATAAGTTGAAACTGCGTGCCTTCCCTTTTTCTCTAGAGGGCGCAGCTAGAGATTGGTTGTATTATCTTTCGCCTGGGATAGTGGATATATGGCCTGATATGGTGCGGTTATTTTTAGAAAAATACTTCCCAGCTTCTAGAGCTGCTAGTTTGCGCAGAGAGATTTGTGGCATCAGACAAAGAGATACAGAAAATATGTATGAAAATTGTGAGAGATTCAAGTGGCTTTGTGTAAGTTGTCCTCAGCATGGAATTACAGAGCAGCTCCTTATTCAGTACTTCTATAATGGGATGTTATTGAATGATAGGAAAATTCTTGATGATGCTAGTAGGGGAGCCATAGTGAACAAGACACCTCAAGAGGCCAAAAATTTAATTGCTGCAATGGCTGCAAATCTTCAGCAGTTCGGGTATCGTTCAGAGACACACACTCGTGGTGTCCATGAGGTAAATAGTTCTAAACTCAAAAGTAGACTTGAAAAGATTGCTGAATTGCTGGAAAGACAAGTTATTAATTCTTCCAATGCTAATAGTGTCAATGCAAATGCTGTAACCAAGGGACCACAAGTCCCTATTTGCCATATTTGTGGATTTCAGGGTCATTTTACTGATGCTTGCCTGACTCTGCAAGATGATACTGTGGAAGATGACGTCAATGAAATCAATGATAATTATCAGTCTCAAAGAAAATATGATCCTTATTCGAATACTTACAACCCAGGATGGAGGGATCATCCTAATCAGAGATATGGGAATGGGCAACAAGGTCAGAGTAGTCAGCAACGTTAGCCTCAACAACAGCAGTTGCAGTAGCAGCAACATCCGAGGCCTAACTATGGCGACCGAATTTCTACCTTGAAGGATCTGATGTCACAGTTGACTATGGCTTAATTGACGACCAATACACAACTGCAGAGTTTGGTTCAGTTTCAAACTGATTCAGCACAATTTCAAGCTCAGACTAATAAAAATTTTCAAGAGCTGAGAGCAAATTAGTCAACTGGACGCTGCACAGAATCAAGGAAAATTTCCCTCCCAGCCTACTATCAATCCTAGGTAGAATATCAGTGCCATTACTTTGCGTAGTGGAAAAGAAATTGAAAGTGCTGGAGTATCACAGAAACTTCAACATGACCATGTTGAAACTGTCGAGCCAGAAAAAGAAGCTGAAATCGAGGAAATCGTGATAGCTAATCCAGAAAGGCCACCATTTCCACATAGGTTAGCCAAGAAGAAGAAATCACAGAATGACGAGGAGGCCCTAAAGATTTTTGAGAAATTGGAAATCAACATCCCCTTTACCACATTGCTTAGACAAACACCAAGGTACTGTAAATTTCTGAAAGACTTGGTTACTAAAATGACCAAGATGAGAGGCAATCAGTATGTAGTGATGACTGAGAATGTCTCAGCAGTGTTGCAGGGCAGGTTACCAATAAAGGAAAAGGACCCAGGTATGTTTACCATTCCTTGTAAAATTGGAAATGTTGGTATAGAACAGGCTATGCTAGATTTAGTGGCTTCTATAAATCTCATGACATTGTCTATTTATACTATATTGAATGTTGGTCCGTTTAAGCAAGATAGTGTGATTTTAACATTAGCTGATCGCACCACTAGGTACCCTGAGGGATTGTTGGAGGATATTTTAGTGCAGGTAGATGATCTAGTATTTCCTGTAGATTTTTATGTGATGAGAATGGAGGATGAGGGGTCAATTGCGTCTTGGATGATGTTGTTAGGATGCCAATTTTTGAGCACTTCTAGGACAAAAATTGATGTTTATGGGGGGACTTTAATTATGGAGTTTGATGGTGCCAAAGTTACATTCAATATTAATAATACCATTAAGCATCCTGTTGATTATTGTACAGCTTTTGCTGTTAATTGTATTAACCCCTTGACCGAGAAAGTTCTCGAATTGTGTGTTGATATTTTTTACAGGCTGTAATAACTGATAATATTACTCTTACAAAGCTATCAGAAATAGAAACTAAATGGGTGGTTCCGAGAGGTATGGTGTACGTTGTATATGATTTGTAGGCATTACAGGTTGCGTCTGGCATATCACAGCAACCACTAAAGATTGACGGCAACAAATTACTCCCCTCCATTCTTCAGCCGTCAATATTGGAGCTCAAAGTATTACCTATGCACCTCAAGTATGTCTTCTTGGGGGAGGCCAAAAAATTACCTGTGATTGTCTCCAATCAGTTGAGCGGTTTAGAGTAGGAGAAGCTTATCTTTGTCCTCAAGGAGAATAAAGATGCTATCGGATGGTCAATTACCGACATCAAGGGAATCAGCCTTACCATCTGCATGCATCAAATCCTATTAGAGGATGATTGCAAACCCATCAGGCAACTTCAGCGTCAATTGAATCCACCAATGATAGAGGTTGTAAAAAAAGAGATACTGAAATTATTGGCTACAGACATGATCTATGCTATTTCAGATAGCAAGTGAGTAAGTCCAACACAGGTAGTTCCTAAAAAAATTGGCATTATTGTTGTTGAAAATGAAAAAGGTGAATTAATACTCACTAGAGTTCAAAATGGGAGACGTTTATGTATTAATTATAGAAAAATAAATGCTGCTACACGTAAAGATTATTTTCCTTTACCGTTTATTGATCAGATGCTTGAGAGACTTACAGGTCATTCTTAATATTGTTGTTTAGACGGTTATTCAGGCTTTCACTAGATTTATATAGCACCTAAAGATTAGGAAAAGACGACATTCACTTGTCCATTTGGCACTTTCGCTTACAAATGAATACCCTTTGGTCTTTGCAACTCTCCAACGACATTTCAGAGATGTATGGTAAGTATCTTTTCTAACTATGTAGAGGAACTTAATGAAGTTTTCATGGATGACTTTACTGTGTATGGAGATTCCTTTACATCTTGTTTAGAAAATTTAAGGAAAGTGTCAAAAATATGCATTGAAAAAAATCTTGTTCTTAATTATGAAAAGTGTCATTTCATGGTTGATCAAGGCATCATATTAGGACATATAGTTTCGACTAGGGGCATTAAAGTGGATAGATCAAAAACTGATATGATTAGTTCACTTCCTTACCCCACAAATATGCAGGAAATACGTTCTTTTCTTGGTCATGCAGGTTTTTACAGGCAGTTTATTAGAGATTTTTTGAAGATAGCTCATCCAATAAGCAACCTTCTGCAGAAAAGATGTGCCGTTTGAATTCAATGAAGACTGCAAAAAGGCATTTGATATTTTGAAGAAAAAGCTGGTTACTGCGCCTATCATTAAACCACTAGATTGGGACCTCCCTTTCGAGCTCATGTGCGATGCCAGTAACTACACTGTAGGAGCAGTTCTTGGGCAGAGGGTAGGTCATGACTGTCATGTGATCTACTATGCATTAAAGACGTTAGATAATGCTCAGCAAAACTATTCAACTACTGAGAAAGAGATGTTTGCTGTGGTCTTCACACTAGAAAAATTCTGATCATAGTTGCTTGGTACGAAGGTTATAGTGTATTAAGACCATGTTGCTCTTCGATACTTGATGAGCAAAAACGATGCTAATCCAAGACTTATCTGGTAGGTTCTTCTGCTGTAAGAATTTAACATTAAGGTCAGAGATAAAAAGGGAGCAGAAAACCTAGTTGCAGATCACCTAAGTAGGCTGAACAACACCTTTGAAGATGATTTGGTCATTACTGAGGAGTTTCCTGACAAACAACTATTCACGATGACTTCAACATGGCCATATCGAAACCTATGGTATGCAGATTTGGTCAATTTTATCACCAGAACGAATACCCAGACGGTAGTACAACTTCCCAGTGACATAAATTGAAGAATGATGCTAGGTATTACATTTGCGATGATCCATATTTATGGAAAATGTGTTCTGACCAGATTGTGCGAATGTGCATACCTGAATATGAGATTTCCTCCATATTGCAATTTTTTCATGCATCTGCTTGTGGTGGCCATTTCGACCCTAATAGGATAGCTAGGAAAGTGCTTGAATCTAGTTTCTACTGTCCTGACATTTTTAAAGATTCTTATGCATTTTGCAAAGCATGTGATAGGTGCCAAATGACTGGCAATATAGGCCAAAGAAATGAAATGCTTCAGGCCCCGGTTATTGTTTGTGAAATATTTAATGTGTGGGGAATTGATTTCATGGGCCCTTTTCCATTGTCATTTGGTTTTTAGTACATTTTGTTAGCCTTCGATTATGTTTCAAAATGGGTAGAGGCAAAAGCCACTCGAACTAATGACTCTAAGGTTGTTGTCGATTTTGTGAAGACTAATATCTTTGTCAGGTTCGACACTCTAAAAGCAATCATTAGTGATTGTGGGACTCATTTCTGCAACAGAGTGTTTGCTGCATTACTGAAGAAATATGGAGTTATGCACAGCACCTCTACGGCCTACCACCCTCAAACTAATGGGTTGGTTGAATTGTCCAATCGAGGGGTAAAGAGTATTTTGGAGAAAACTGTGAATTTCAGCAGGAAAGACTGGAGTTGACGCTTGGATGATGCTCTTTGGGCTTACTGCACTGCCTACAAAACTCCATTAAATAAGTCTCCTTATAGACTTGTTTATGGTAAGGCTTGTCATCTACCAGTAAAAGTTGAGCACCGAGCATTCTGGGTCGTGAAGCAGTGCAACATGAATTTTGATGCTGCTGGGCAACAAAGAAAGATGCAGATTTAGGAATTGGAAGAACTACAGAACCATGATTTCGACAACGCTGTTATATACAAGGCTAAAACTCAAGCATTTCATGATAAGCAACTTGCAGAGAAGAAGTTTAAAGTCGGACAAAAGGTATTTTTATGTAATTCGACTTTGAAACTTTTTGCAGGGAAATTGTGATCCAAGTGGATTGGACCTTTTGTAGTAACCAAGATCTATCCTTACGGTGCTGTGGATATTCAAAGTATGGAAACAGAAAAGAATTTCAAGGTGAATGGCCATCATTTGAAGCCATGTTATAAAGGATTTAAGCCCTATTCAGTTGAAGTTAACTCTTTGAATGAATCTCCCTCTAACTAAATGGGGCCTGTGTCGAGCTAACGACGTTAAACAAACACGCTTTTTGGAAGGCAACCCAAGGTTTGCTTTTATTTTGTTCTTCGCAATTTAATTTTTAGCTGTTCAGAATTCTATCAGGTTTCTTGTTTTTTGACATTTTCTTTTTGAATTTTGTTCCAACATTTTGCTGTTATTGGATATCACTTGGTCGCGAGGTTTTTATTGTTTTGCAAGACAATATAGTTTGATCATTGCTATGGTGAACTGGTAAAAAAATGCTGCTGGTTGTTAATAGGCATTTTATATTGAATTTAGATATATAATTTGCTAAACTCTTGTTCATTTAATGTTTAAATTGTACTAATAAAGAGTTATTTGTTTTAATTTTAGGGGCTTTGGAACATTTAAAAGCATAAAGCAAGAAAGCCCTTAAAGGAAGCAAAGATACAAAAAAACGTTAACGTTTTTAACCACCCCAAAACGTTAACATTTTGACATAATAGCAGCCACAATTATTGTATGAAGAAGAGGCTATAACGTAAAAAAACAAAGAGAGCAAAATGCAGCTGGTGGCAAAAAGAAAAAGAAGGATTTTGGTTATGCGTGAAGCAAAGTTTGACATTCAATACACATCAAACCAAAAAGAAGTTGGCTGGCGGCATAGATAGAAGAACAAGAAGACATCATCTATGCATAAAAGGTGGAAAAAAATCTCCTAAAATCATGTAGAAAGCTGATGGCGTGAACACTGAATAGTGAGAAGAAAACAAAGAAAGCAGCGGCGTTGAATCTTAGACTGGTAAATAACGTGAGCTGGTGACTTTAAAAAAAAACAAAAAGAACAAGAAGCGTATGGAGAGAGGAGACGCTAGCAGCAGGTGAAGAAAAGCAACGTGGAAGCTGGTGGCACTCATACAAGAATGACACAAGTGGGGAAAAAAATGAAGAAACAAAGGAGTAGGAGGTGGCATTAAAAAAAGAGCAGCAGGTGGCATGAAAAGGAGGGTGTGTAAATTCCATTGGAGGAGATTAAAAAAAATGTTGGCAAGGAGAAAAAAAAGGCACTCACGTTACAGTCCTCTCTGAGACTCTCCACACACACAACATGAGAAGCCCCTCCAAAAACACTCACCACTCAACACTCCTGACACGTTGAAGATAGCTGGTGGCCTTGAAGAGAAGAACGTTACACCAAGGGAGGAAAAAAACACACACACGTTGAAGCAAAAGAAGCAGCTGGTGGCTAAGAAAGGTAAATCACGTTGAAGCATCTATATCCAAGCAGCTGGTGGCATGACCAAATGGAAGCAGCTGCGTGGAAACCAATCAATGAAGCAAGTGGCAGCATAAAAAGAGAAAAGCGATGCAGCTGGGGAGCGAACAACGTTGCTGTTGGTGGAGATGAAAAGACGTTAGCTGGTGACAATAAAACGAAGAGAAGGAGCTAACAAAGGAGAAGGGACGTGTATGAATAAGGTGGACACAAACCTTATTTGTCAT
>JAOQMS010005352.1:0-17214 GCA_027563885.1 Erythroxylum longipes
ACAAAACAGAGAAACCGAAGTTTACTCTGTGAACAAAACGAGTCCACTTTTTGGATCTCGTGTGCCACAAGCGGGCAACCGGGAGAAGGCTTATGTCGACGTGCATGTGACTATAAAATGGTTCCACTCTTGCCCAAACATAATCAATTTTCATGCTCAATTCAATCAATCATAAATTCATATTCTCATACTTTTCTTCTTTCCATTTAAATCAAAATGTCATGATACAAATCCACGGCTTAGCATGATCATACTCAAAATTCAATCATATCAAAATGTCATAAATCTTTTAATGCATAACATAGAACACATTATAATGCATTTTCCACATCAAAGCAATTCACAATTTGGCAATTCAAGCATATACACACACATAGGTACATTGCCCATTTACACAATAGCCATAAATATTTTATCCACCTTATAACTCTTGAAAATCCAAACTCAATTTGGCCCTTCCCTTTGCTCTTGGGTAGGATTTTCTTGATTTCCTAAAACAAACCAATTTCCCATTAAATTCCAATTTAAAAAAAACTTTAAAACTTCCATAATCACAACAATGGAAATCCACACAATTCAAACTCAAAACTAGCCTACCCATAGTTCATTTAGGTTAGAAAACCCAAAACCTAGCTTAGGAACCCAAAAATCAAATGGGTCTCTCAATCATCTTCTTTCAACACCACCCATTCTCTAATTCTTTCTCTACCTAAGCAAGAAAGAAAGATAAACTTACCTTAAACAAGCTTGATTCCTTCTCTTCTTTCTTTCTTCTTCTTCCCTAGCTTCTCTCACGACTTTCTTCTCTTCTTCGTCTCTCTTATTTTCGTTTTTTTCACTCTTCTCTCCTTTATTCACATTTTTCTCCTTCTATTGTGCAAGACAACACTTTGTTCTTCTAAATTTACCCTTAATGAATGGTAAAAGTCATTTTGCCCTTCCTTTAATGCTTCTTGGTTTCTAAACTTAAGTAACGTGCCAAAATTGCCCTCAATTCATTCTTACTACTTTAATTTTACTAACTAGTGAAATAAATCCTACTGACATTGAAATATATAATTAAAGTCCAATAAATAATTCTATTATGACCTCATAATTCATGCTAAGGCAAAAATTCAAATTTTATGCTCATTCCATAAACAATCATGCTTAATTCAACGAAAAACTTTCAGGGGCCAACATAGACGTAGCAGGAGCCTTGAGGCAATAAGCTATTTAAAGCAAACTGTGAGTAACCTAAGATGGTCTCCCCTTGATTGCTTGTTTGTTAAATTATATATGCAATTATTATATGATGTGCAAGTACTGATTCCAGACATTAGATGTCCGAGGAGTTTTGTGCATGAATAACACATTGGTAGGTGCTCATTGAATGTGAATCTGACTGACTACATGATTCTCAACTTGAATGTTGAATACCGTACCAAGGTCCGATGGCAAATGTGAATCAGAAAGAGAAAGAGAAAGAGAAAGTGAATGTGATTGACTGAACTTAATGATTGAATACGTATGGTACATTTCATTACATGAATGCATGAAAGATAAAGGTAGTTGTGACCGAAGTTGTCAGAGAAAATGAGCTTAAAGCTCTGAATGTGGTAAGAGCCTCTGGCTCACTAAGTAAAATGAGCCCTGTATCCCCAATAGATAAGGGACAGTATTAATGAGCCTGGTACCTACAACGAATATGGGAGAGTGAAAAATACTCTCGGTCATAACAATGTAATAAACAAATGTGAGTCTCATGAATATTGCATACACACATGATATGTATGATTTGAATGATTGCAATGTATTGTTAAATTGAGTTGACTTAATACTTGTGAAAGCTTATGAACAAAGTGTTTTGTGATGCTACATGTTGATAAATGTGAATTATATGAAATATGTGATTAGATGATTTTGATATGTTATGTGATATGAGTGAACCATCGAGGATAGTTAACTCATTGAGTTCGCAAAACTCACAAAATTGCAACGTTGACTTTTCAGGTTCGAGAATGACGACTTAGTTTCTAAGATAGCTTAGAAGAGATCTAGTACTACTTTTAAATAGAAGACATGGCTCAAAGGTCGGTCAGCTAGGATTGAAGGATTTAGTTAAACTTTTTTTATAATTCCTCATGTATGTAGCATGTTTTGTAACAGAGCTATAGACTCTGATAGGTTGTTGTTATTGTATATAAACATGGATGTTGTAGTATTGCTATATTGTAAATCATGGTTTATGAAATGAAATGAAATGAGGAAAGTTGGGAGTTTTATATATTGTGATATTTATGTTTTTAATTTATGATGTCATGTGATATGTGAAAGTGATATAGTTAGCGCACCATTTTCGTCGGGCATGTGCACGAACGTCTGGAGGGAGTACAGGCACGTGTCAGATGGGAGTGGGTTGTTAAAATCATTCTTCAATTTTTTGGATGTTTCACATATATGAGAACTTTCAACACCTAATATTTTTCAAAGTTACAAATAAAGAGAGCGAATAAGTTATAAGTCATATTGAAGTAAGAGGAAGATTTAAGGACTGCGTGGAGGGTAATTTCCTAATAAACACATAAGTAGTCTAATGAGCACCAATGAATATGCACTTCTAATATTCTCTAACCTAATACAAACTTAAATTCATAAATCTATTAAGTCCTAACCATTTAAATCAAATAAGAGTACATATTGATTGGAATTGGAATTAGTAGGCTTAATAGAAGTAGTTATTATATCCATTGACAATATAGGTTAGGCTATGTTTTTTAAAGCAGAAAAACATGCATATGGGGAATTAATTTTATAAATCTTGACAAATTTTAAGGAAACTAGGCATGCTAAATTAAATGAGGAGGATCAAATTTACTTTAGGCTTGGGTAAAGGAGAATAGAAATGTCATTCAATAATTTCAGAGTTTAATATAGGTTTTATCCTCTCAAGCAATTAAATACAAAAAGCCTATAGAAACCCTAAGATAAAAATTTCATAATGAGAAACTTCTCAAAATCCTTAGTATATTTATTAGTTTTACATTAAGGGTTACATCTATTTATGATCCTATAGGGACTAAGAGTATCCACATCATTTCTCCCCACCATCTAATATGGTTACCTTTAATAATTTATATAACTTTTATGCATAGTGGGGCATAGAATGTTTAACTTGAGTTACTGCTTCATCTTATATTTAAAGCAAATGGATAATTGGAAGAAGGGAGACATCTGTTGTGGTTCACACTTGACTAGGATAGCAAGGAATTTAGGTGTATTTTTTTTACACATTTGGGTTTGAAATAGGGTTATAATAAGGCTATCATCAATCATGATATGATGATATATATAAAGGTAGTTAGTAATATTGGTGGTGAATATGTGTTGGCTAGGATGGATAAAGGAGGAAGAAGAGATACACTTTAAACAAGCCTTAATGCTCCACAAAAGTACTAAAAAATAAGTACTTAGTTTATTTTTGATATTGGTTTTTTAAGTGCTTGAGAATGAAACCTTTTTAATCATTTATGTTCATTTTATACCTAGGGATAAATTCCTTGAATTGACATAATTTTTAAAGGGTTGTTGATTTAGCTTAAACTAAACTGCAAACTAGTGCAGGTATTTAGAGATATAAATAGTTGATGAAAAATGAGCTAGGTGGATGATGAGGAATTGTAATAACTAGTATTAATTTGTTTAAATTTCTTATAATTGTAAATTATTTAATTTGAAAGTGATTAAGATTGATTTTCTTGAGGATAAGGATGAACTTACGAGTGTGAACATTTAATGTATGTAAAATTTACATGTATTTAATAAGTATTTTGCTTTATTTTTGTATTTAAATTAACTTGATTCACTTAAATTATGTTATATTTTTAGGTAATTAAGAAGATATTTTCTTGGGATTATATTTTTCAAGAGTTAGAGAGGATTACCCAAG
Source organism: Erythroxylum longipes (assembly GCA_027563885.1). Classification (NCBI taxonomy): domain Eukaryota; kingdom Viridiplantae; phylum Streptophyta; class Magnoliopsida; order Malpighiales; family Erythroxylaceae; genus Erythroxylum; species Erythroxylum longipes. The sequence continues at coordinate 3,929 of JAOQMS010005352.1, forward strand.
AAAAAAATGGAGCTTATAAGCTGATGGGGATTTTAATAAGGAATTCAACTTAGTTGATTGTAAATTATTCTAAAATATTGTAGGGCATTTGACTTTCCTAACTAGGTTTTTCAATGGATAAAAATTATATTTTAACTATTTCTTATAGCATTCTAGTCGACATGAATGCTATAAAGAGGTTTAATGTAGCTAGAGGTCTCATACAAGGTGGATCCTTTATCTTTATATCTATTCTCTATATGTATGGAAGGGCTTCATATATTTCTAAAAGACGTAATTGACACAGATAATAGATTTATTTACAACTATCAATGTTAGAAGCTAAAGTAGTTAACCTTTCCTTTATAAAAGAGATTGTTCTATTATGTGGAGCATACGTATACTTTATCAAAACACTAGTTAAGTATATTAAATACATCTAGAGACACCTCTAGGTTAACTATGAATTCTAGGAAGAGCCATTTAAATATTTAATTAGTTGAACCTTTAGTTATTGATAAACATCTTTAAGTCATGGGTTTTAAGCTTCAAAATCTATGATTCAAGCATTTTATAGTTCTGATACCTTCCAAAAGGATATCCTACAAGAATTGACATTCTCTCTTTAACTTACAATGAAGGATAAGACATTAAAATAATTCATCTTTCATGTGCTAGTAGGTTCCAAATAATTAAACATATGCTAAGTAAATTAAGAGATCTCTGGGGAATTTGATGTGATTTAGGGAAGCAATCAGAAAAGTATTAACCAAGGTAAAATGGAACGAGAACTGTGCCCTAAAGTTATAAGATTGTTTAGGTATCATTCTCATTAAACCTATGCACTAAATGCTTTTCCAAAGCAATTTTGGAAATTACTAATAGATAAGGAATATTTATGGGTGAAATGAGAACATATGCACTTTCTGAAAGGTCTTAGTACTTAGAATACAAAAATTAGTTTTACCACATCAAATTCCTTAAAAGAAAATTTTAAAATTGATGGGAAAACTAATTAGCAAGCTAAAAGATCTAGAGAGAAATGGTAAGTTAACCTCTTTCTGGTTTGAAAAAATTAGAACAAATTGGGTCCTCTTTATAAGCTCCCTAGCTGCAATAAACTATGGATTAGCATACCTAATGGAACAAAAGTAGAGGACTTCATGTATGACTATTCTTGGTAATGGCATTTGTTAACTTTAGTGGATTCTTTAATCTTAGAGAAAATATGCTTGATTAAAAACCCATTATAATAGGTTAGATGTGTTGCCATGATATAAAAAAATTCCCTCTTCATTCTCCGGCTATCCATTCATAACATGTTACCCAAAAAAGACAGGATAAAGAATTCGTGAGTCCCTTAAGTGTCCATTTTATAGCCTTAAAGACTAATCCATTAACCATATCTTCTTTAGGTGAACTGCTTAAAAGTGGTATGACAGAACTTCTAATGCAAAAATGACTTTATTATATTTAAATTGAGTTTAAAAATTTCATCTACACTTTATAGAATGAAAGAAATCAATGACAACTTGGGAATGTAAAGAAATAAGTGTAAGAATTATGTAACTACTCTTTTAACTTGAATAAAGTCCTAGCCAAGAACTTCAACAATATAAGTAGTAAAACAATAGCAAGATGGAAGATATCCTTTTAACTGTATTTGTTTAGCCTTATCTCTTATTTAGGCACTAAAGGAATGATACATTCAACATATTTGTAATTTTATAATTTTCTTTAGTAGTTTCCTTGCTTTCCTTAGTGAGATCATTAATACATTCTATTCCAATTTCCAAAAAGTAAAAGCAAGAAGAAAACCAAATTTTAGCTAAAAATAACCTAATACATGGTTATGTGCTAACATATGTCCTTTTTAGACCATATAAAGATGAAGCCATAGCCAAATACATGAGATGAAAGGAGACTACACGATGCAGAAATTAAGAGCAATAATAACTGAGACATAACCATTCCTTTCCCCTTTTTACCTTAAAGAAAATTTATAAAAGATACAGAACCTAAGACATAGTAGGTCGGAACCTATATCATCCTCTATAATGTTATAGAAAGATAAATGACTTAGGACACATTTATTTCCCATACCATGTTTTAAATGAAGTAAACATATAAAAGTAGTTGGAAACTCTAAATTTAAAGATCTTCTTGTCATTATTTTCTATTTTAATTTTATTTAAAACATAAAGTTAGTTATAGTAAGGTAAAATAACCCTTGAGCGACCAATTTTGAAGCTACTTTCGATAGAGAAGAAGATTGATATAAGCTTAACAGATCAAAGTTGCTTAGAACACAAAGATTTCATCTAGAACTATTTCAACCTTAATGTACTTAATTTTATCATTTATTTTTTTGAAAAGTTAGTAACGATATTAATCACAAAAAGGCTAATAATACAATGTTTGATCCAAGAAGCAAATTCTTAAAAAAAATAAAACCAAAGGCTAATCTTTTAAGGCTTTAATTACTGCTTAATCATGTCATAGGAGTTAGTTAGTAAGGATTATGGTAGAGGCTTTAATGCAACAACTCTAATTAGAATAGTTTCCCTAACAAAGTAACAACCTTCCATATAAATTACAGTTATGATTATGTTCATTATTGTAACATGTTTTTTGGATAGTTTTTTTATATGTTTAGATAGGGAAAGTCATAGTATTTTCTTCATTAGGGATTGATTCAATATTATTTATAACTCATCTCAATAATATATCAGAAATTCCACATATTATATATAATCCCTTCAAAATAATTCAATCCTCTTTCTCAGACAATTATATTATCAAATGTACACATACATGGCATATCATCATATCAACATAATTCAAGAATTGTTCACAATCATTAATATAGTACATTTTTAAATATAATTGCAAATGCATATGCAGATGTGACTCCACTTTCATTTTTATTTTGTTGTTACCGAGTGCCTATTACTGTCCTATATCCCTTGTAAATATCAGGCTCATTTCACATTTTGTGCTGTATCTATTGTGGATACCAGACTTAGTAATCACTGAGCTTGTGGCTCTTTATGCATATTTATGAGCTTTAAACCCTTTTTAGAATGGACACTTTGGTCACAACTCATTTATCTGATCATGCATATCATGTAATGAAATGCATGAATTCACATATCACACTTCCAATAGCTTTTATTCATTTTAGACACAGTCACTTTTCATATTCATCGGACATAAGTATGGCATTCAACAATTTGTTGAGAACACATATTTCTTTCATATTCATATACAATAAGAACACTCCCAATGCATTCCCAAATATCAAACTCCTCGGACCATTTATGTCCAAAATTATCAATCGTATCAATCACATTTTAATAACTGAAATTTAAACAGAAATAGATCAATCCTAGTGAGAATCATCTAGTTAACACATAGTATGCTCCAGATTACGTTATTGCCTAGATGATCCGATAATGTCTGGATGTTAGTATTCCACTTGTGCGTCTAAAATCATACAATACACATATAATTCACATTACTAAGGTGATCAATCAAATACATCTTCAATCGTGTACATATATACATATGTCATGTTTAATGCATGCTCAATTACTTTCCTGGGTATGTGTCCTTATTCTCATTTCTTATCCAATCATATATCATAAGAACATCTTCATTCCTTTAACACTCCTTTATTCCAAACTTATATACATTGTTATCAAGCAATCTCTTCCTTAAGTTATAACATCATTTTATCACTTCAACTTATCAAACATTTAACCAACTCATTCGAATTTAAATTAGGTTCATTTTAAGCCTCAATTAAGTCCATATGTACCATAATAAAGTACCTTATCCTTAATTGGTTCAACAATTATGCAAAATTGAAATTATCATTTCGAAGCCTTGCCCATGATCATAGTAGACCTTCCCACAATCGTGATAGAAGCTTGTGCAACAGACCACAACCATGGGGGCTATGCCAAGATCGTGATAGAACCCAAATAACCAGGCCATGATCGTGTGCTGAAGTCCACAATCGTACACTACATTATTTTCCTGAATTCTAAACGAATGTATCCAACTTATACATATACCAAACACTTGAATTTTCCACATTAAAAGCCCTTAAAACTTACACCATTACATGAACATCTAGCTTCATCTTGATTACACTAAGGTTCATTAAACTTTGCTCATTTTTGTCATTAACAATCACTGCATATACGTACACATACATCGCCAAATCAAGATCACTATACTAGCATCTTTCTTTAGGATAAGTTTACCTTCTTTATACATCAAATTTCAGTCCAATTCATCCATATAATAACCTATATAATACACAGTTTTCATATACCAAGAATAAGTAGAAAACATCTAAGTTTATCAAACATATTCTAGTACACAAAAAATCAACATCTTATACATTTCATTCCAATTCAAGCATAATTCTCATAATATTAAACATACCATGAAGATCAGATTGCTACGTGCTTATTAAGCTTCCAATTTCAGCTTAAAACATTAAGATAACCTATCCCTCCAAGCAAGTAAAATTAACACAATTCTAAGGTGAAAATGAGCTGGTTTTTGGTAGCAAGGTGAAGGTAACAATAGGCTGGTTTCTTAGCTGTTTTGTGAAGGATTAAAGTCTAGCTTTTATGTAGTAATTTGAGCTAGGGTTAAACCAAAAATGTATAGAGAAGATAGGAACAAATTCGGTAGTGAATCAAGGAGAGAAAAATAGAAACATTTCTGCATTAGCTTAGCTTAATCAAGATGCTAGGTGTCTCTAATTTACCTAAACTTGTGTCATTTGGCATGTAAGTCATATTTCCTCCTATTATGCTGCCATTAGTCTCCTACTAATTAATCCACATGTATCCTAATAATTTGTCTACATGTCACACAATAATTGATACACTTGCCAATTGATTACTAGTCCATTTGTCACTCATTTAATTATGCCAAATGTCACTTAATTATAGGCTTAATATCCTAATTTTTCATGTATCAATTTATTTTTCCACTTGGCATTTTTCCTAATCTAAATGTATATCTTAATTCATCACTCTCCCAATTAATCACAATTAATTCCAAATTACTAATTGGAATCCAATTAAACCAAAATTCAAGACATGCCAATTCACAATTCACGTTATGTTAATTTAAAAATCTTTCATACCCTAGAATATGTCAATTGAGTGCATATACTATCTTGGTAATGTGTACCAATTATAATTCGTGTGTGTATGATAATGATATGCATGTGAATGAGATGCATTTTTCATAAATTCGTAATATTATCACTCATGTCCATTGGTCTAGTCTAACCCTACATATGTTTCAGAAATCAGATATTACAATTCTCCCCCTTAAGAAATTTAGTCCTTGAAATTCTTACCTAATTGATCAAATAGGTAGGGGTATTGTTTTCCCATGATCTACTTTTTCTCCCATGTAGCTTCTTCACTCGAATGATTCCTCCACAGGACTTTCACTAATACGATCACTCGGTTTCTCAATTGCTTCGTCTGATAACCCACTATATTAATTAGTTCCTTAATATAACCTAGATTACTTACAATTTCATAGATTACTTACAATTTCAACTTCTTGTGCTAGTAATACATGTGTCAGATCAGATTGATATCTTCTAAGCATACTGACATGAAACACATTGTGGATTTTGGCCATTTTAGCAATAAGACTAACTTGTAAGGTAATGGTCCAATTCTCTCAATTATTTCACATTGACCAATATACCTAGGGCTTAGCTTACCCTTTTTACCGAACCTCAGCACTCCTAGCCAAGGTGATACTCGATACTCCATATCCCTTCGGTGCTGATCCACATAACTCTTTTATCAGCCTTATGCTACTTTAATTCTACTTTGGATCAGTTTCACTTTATCAACAGTTTCATGAATTAGTTTTGGGCCTTCAACAATCCTTAGACCCTTTTCATCCCAATATAAAGAAGAACGACACTTTCTGCCATATAATGCCTCATACAGTGCCGTAACGATACTACTATGATAATGATTGTTATAAGCAAATTCAATCAGAGCTACATACTGGTCCCATACTCTTTGAAACTCCAAAACACAAACTCTGAGCATATCCTCAACAGTCTTAATCGTTCTCTCACTCTGTCCATCTGTTTGAGGATGAAATGTTGACTGAAGTTCAATTTTGTACCCAAAATTGTTTGTAAACTACCCTAAAATCTCAAGGTAAATCTAAGATCCCTATTTGATACAATAGACACTGGAACTCCATGTAACCTCACTATCTCGTTCACATATCTCTGAGCTAACTGATCCAGTGTATTGTTCTCCTTTAGCAATAAGAAATGAGCCAATTTTGTTTGTCTATCAATAATGACCTATATGGCGTCATGTAGCCTCGAAGCCTTTGGCAAACCCATAATAAAATCTATAGTAATTTGCTCCTATTTCCAGTTCAGAATAGGTAATGACTATAACTTCCCAACTGGAGCTTGATGCTCTGCCTTAATTTGTTAGCAAGTCAAACACTTGGCCACATATTCAGCCACTTGCTTCTTCATTCCTGGCCAACATAAATGCTTTTTCAACGTATTATACATCTTGGTAGTACCAGGATGCATAGCATAAGCTGCTACATGTGCTTCCTCCTGAATCTCTTTCCTCAAGTCACCCACTTGGGTACACACAATCTCTATATAAACCACAGTGTATCATTTCTCAATTCAAACTCAAAATTCAAATTCACCTTCAATTTCTCAATTAAATTCACCAATTGCGGATCTTTACTTTAAAATCTTTTGATCCTTTCATGTAACATTGGTCTAAGCTTTAATGTAGCTATCGATGCCTCATTTTTTCCCAATTTCAACTCAACATTCAATGCTCTTAATTGCACTAAGTTGGGTAACCTTGATGTCTGCATTTGTGTTTCACTACTATTGGATTTTCTACTTAATGCATTAGCTACTACATTAGCTTTACCACGATGATACTCAATTGTGCAATCATAATCTTTTAAAAAAATTTTACATCACCTTTGTCTCATACTCAACTCTTTCTGACTCAACAGATATCTTAAACTCTTTTGATCAGTGAATACCTGAAAAGTTTCACCATACAGATAGTGTCTCTAAATCTTTAAAGCAAATACTACTGCAGCAAGCTCTAAATCATGTACTAGATAGTTAAACCCGTGAGACCTTAACTGTCTTGATGCATATTCAATTACTCTACCATGCTGCATCGGTACACATCCTAGCCCCTGGTGTGAAGCATCCCTATAAATAATATAACCTCTAAATCCAGATGGAATAGCTAACATCGGTTCTGTAGTTAACCGATGCTTTAGCTCTTCAAAACTATTTTGGCATTCATCATTCCATATGAATGGTACATTTTTCCTCAAAAACTTTGTCAAAAGGGCTGAGATCAAAGAAAACCCCTTAACAAACCTTCTGTAATAACCGGCTAATATAAGGAAACTTCGGATCTTAGTTACATTTCTCGGAGATTCCCACTCCATCACTACTTCTACTTTCTTTGGGTCTACCTGTATGCCTTGTCCAAGCATAATATGACCCAAGAACACTACTTGATCAAGCCAAAATTCACACTTACTGAATTTGGCATACAATTACTTCTCTCTCATTATCTATAGGACTAACCTTAAATGCTCAGCATATTTCTCTCTGGTTTTCAAATATACTAAAAATCATCAATAAACACAATCATGAAACAATCTAAATAAGGTTGGAATACCTTATTCATCAAAGCCATAAAAGCTGCTGGGGCATTTGTTAATCCAAAAGGCATCGCCATAAACTCAAAGTATCCATATCTGGTCCTGGATGTACTTTTAGGTACATCAGTTTCAGCTATCTTTAAATGGTAGTATCTTGATCTCAAATCTAGCTTAGTGAATACCTGAGTTCCCTGCAACTGATCAAGTAAGACATCTATCCTCCGTAACGGGTACTTATTCTTCACTGTTACTCGATTCAGTTGCCTATAGTCGATACATAACCTCTAAGTCCCATCTTTCTTCTTCATAAACAAAACCAGAGCTCCCAAAGGTCATACACTAGGCCTGATAAACCCCTTATCCAAAAACTATTGTAACTGTGTCTTAAGTTCCTTACGTTCTACAGGTGTCATCTTATATAGAGGAATAGATATAGGAGTAGTACCTGGAACAAGGTAAATGGTAAACTCTGTTATCTTTCTAGTGGTAATCCTGTTAATACAGTAGGAAACACATCCAGAAAATCCCTAACAATAGGAATGTCTTGAATGGTCTGTTCATTCCGGGTATCAATTATATAGGCAAAATAAGCCTCACATCCACCTCAGATCAGTCTCAAAGCACTCATGAATGAAAATTAATCCGGCTGGCACTGCTTGAATAACACCTCAAAATATTGCTCTCGGCTGAGTGGGAGATTCAATAATTACCTCCTTAGTGTAACAATTCATCACAGCCTTATGTTCATTAAGCCAGTCCATACCTAAAATGAAATACTATCATATCGACTTTCAACTCTGCCTGATCACCTCTCCAATCACTGTAGTACTACCTACCGATGTACTCACTTTTAAGTACATTTCAAAATCTCTCTCTCACATTGCAGTTTAGATGCCAGATGTAGTGTGATGAATAAATGCATAGATCCTGGATCTACCAATGCAAATGCTTCAAAATTAAAGACATTCAACACACCTGTTACCACATCTGGGGAGTTCTGTGCCTCCTGTCTGGTGATGGCATAGATTTTAGCCTTAGACTGCGGCTGGTTACTTTTCACCTTAGTCATGACACTAGGACCTGCTGAATATGTTCTGCCTCTGCCTCTGCCTCTCTTTCCTACTCTACTGGCTCTACTTAGTTCGACAGTCATCTCAGTACCTCCTCTCATTCTAGACTGTAGTCCCAAAGTCTCAGGGCAATCTCTAATATGATGCTTAAAAGAGCCACAATGAAAACAAGCTCCTGATAACTTCCAACATTCCCTACCATGTTTGTTGCCACAGTGTTCATAACTAGGCATTTATTGTGACTGCCCTCCTGATACTTGTCCTTTACCTCTACTAGCCTGAACAAAACCAACTCTTGGTCTAAAACCCAACTGTCTCGATCTAGTCTGGGATTAAAATAATCTATTCTAGCATTTACTGAACCTTTTTCCAGATTCAGCTTGAGATTCACCCTGTCTCTTCACTCTAGACTCCTATCTATACTCTCCTTGACCTTCTTTTAACAACTGTTCTATTCTGATCGAGGCAACTCTCAGCTCAATAAAGCTACTCAGGTTTGTAATTGCTAACCTCGTTCTTATCTCCATATTCATCCCACCTTCAAACCTCTTACCTTTGTCCTCCTCATTCGGAATCAATGCAGTTGCACATCTCATTAACTCATTAAATCTTATCTCATATTTAGCTACTATAAGACTGCCTTGTTTCAGATCTAAAAACTCTTTCACCTTCCTTTCCAGAGAGAGCTTGGGCATATAGTTCCCTTTAAAGACCTTCAGAAAATCTTCCCACTTCAGTCCACAAGGTCGGACAGAACTGCTGGGAACAGTCTTCAACCACTGATATGTTGGACATAGCAGTAGCAAGACCGCGTAGTTAAACTTCTCATCAGACTCGTAGTCTATCTGATAAAAAATCCTTTCCGTTCTCTCTAACCATCCTTCTGCTTAATAGGGTCTATAATTCTATAGAAGTGTACAACCCCCTATTTTCTAAGCTTATCGTACCTCCTTTCTCTCCTCTCGGGGATTCTCTAAGGCATTTGTTCAAACTCAAGTATTGGAGACTCTCTATTGGCTCCTACAAACTTTAGGTCAGTTGACTCTACAACTTGATCTCCTATTGCAGATAACCTATAACAAAATAATCGTGATCACTATATGAACCTCTCACTATATATCATGTCTAAATGTTCTTATATATATCCCTATGGATGCTAAACCATGTTCTAACACCAAAAATTGTAACACTCATTATCATAGAGTATATACCCGAACATCCAAAGGATGTTTAAAAACATACACTACGACAATGGCATGTTAGAATAATCTCATTCACTTGTGGCATCATACATATAACACAAAATTTTCAAAAGATCAATTCCTCATATCTAGTCATAAAATATAGTGTACATAGTAGCTTTTCACTTCATAATACAATTGTACAGTATCATAAATATCTCAAAGTTTAACACTCTTTTCAACATTTTCTACATGGATGAGGAATTATATAAAAGATCCTAACTAAACTCCTCAGTATCAATTGACAGACCTTTGAGCCATTTGGTACCAAAAAATGTAGTATTAGACTTTTTCCAGAACTTTTCAGAAGCTAAGTCTCCTCTCTCATACCTGAAAATCAACGTTGCAATTTTGATGAGTTTTGCGAACTCAGTGACCGAACCATCATCGACGATCTCACTCATAACAGAACACAACATCTCAAACACAAACAAAATTCACAGTATAACTCATCTCAATAATATATCAGAAATTCCACATATTACATGTAATCCCTTCAAAATAATTCAATCCTCTTTCTCAGACAATTATATTATCAAATGTACACATACATGGCATATCATCATATCAACATAATTCAAGAATTGTTCACAATCATTTATATGGTAAATTTGAATATAAAATTGCATATGCATATGCGCATATGACTTCACTTTCATTTTTATTTTGTTGTGATCAAGCGCCTAATACTGTCCTATATCCCTTGTGGATATCAGGGTCATTTCACATTCTATCCTACATCCATTATGGATATCGGGCTTATTAATCACTGAGCCTGTGGCACTTTATGCGCATTTATGAGCTTTAATCTCTTTTTAGGCTAGCTACTCTAGTCACAACCCCTTTATCTGATCATGTATATCATGTAATGAAATGTATGAATTCACATATCACACTTTCAATAGCTTTCATTGATTTTAGATACGGTCACTTTTCATATTCATCGGACATAAGTTTGACATTCAACAATTTGTTGAGAACATATATTTCTTTCATATTCACATATAATCAGAACACTCCCAATGCATTCCCAAAAATCAAACTCCTCAGGCCATTTATGTCCGGAATTATCAATCATATCAATCACATTTCAATAACTAAAATTTAAACAGAAATAAATCAATCCTAGTGAGAATCATCTAGGTTAACTCACTGTACGCTTCCGATTACGCTATTGCCTGGATGATTCAACAATGTTTGGATGTTGGCGTTTGACTTACACTTCTAAAATCGTACAATACACATATAATTCACATTACTAAGATGACCAATCAAATACATCTTCAATCATGTACATATATACATATGTCATGTTCAATGCTGGCTCAATGACTTTCCTAGGTATGTGTCCTTATTCTTATTTCTTAACCAATAATATATCATAAAAACATCTTCATTCCTTTAACACTCCTTCATTGCAAACTTAAATACATTGTTATCAAGCAATTTATTCCTTAAGTTATAAAATCATTTAAGCACTTTAACTTATCAAACATTCAATCAACTCCTTTAACTTCGAATTAGGCTCATTTTAAGCCTCAATTAAGTCCATATGTACCATAGTAAAGTACCTTATCCTTAATTGGTTCAACAATTAAATTATCACTTCAAAGCCTTGGCCACGATCTTGGTAGACCTTCCCATGATCATGAAAGAAGCTTGTGAAACAAGCCACGACCGTGGGGACTATGCCATGATTATGACAGAATCCAAATAACCAAGCCATAATCGTGTATTGAAGGCCATAATTGTATACTACGTTATTTTCCCCAATTCTGCACGAATGTATCCAACTTAGACACATACGAAAGACTTGAATTTTCCAAATTACAAGCCCTTAGAACCTACACCATTACATGATCATCTAGTTTAATCTTGATTACATTAAGGTTAATTAAACTTTGCTCATTTTTGTCATTGACAATCACTTCATATACATACACATATATCTCCAAATGAAGATCACTGTACTAACATATTTCTTTAGCATAAATTTACCTTCTTTATGCATCAAATTCTAGTCCAATTCATCCATATAATAACCTATATAATCCATGGATTTCACATAACAAGAACAAGTGAAAAACATCCAAGTTTATTCAACATATTCTAGCACACAACATCATTAACATCATATTCATTTCATTCCAATTCAAGCATCATTCTCATACTATTAAACATACCATAAAGATCAAATTGCTACTTACTTATTAAGCTTCCAATTTCAGCTCAAAACATCAAGATAACCTATCCCTCCAAGCAAGTAAAATCAACACAATTCTAAGGTGAAAATGAGTTGGTTTTTGGTAGTAAGGTGAAGGTAACAATAGGCTAATTTCTTGGCTATTTTGGGTGAAAGATTAAAGTCTAGCTTTTGTGTAGTAATTTGAGCTAGGGTTAAACCAAAATGAAGGCAGAAGATAGGGGCAAATTTGGTGGTTAAGCAAGGAGAAAATAACAGAAACATTTCTGTATTAGCTTAGCTTAATCAAGATGCTAGGTGTCTCCAATTTACCTAAACATGTTTCATTTCGCATATAAGTCGTGTATCCTTTTATTATGCTGCCATTAGTATCCTACTAATTAATCCACATGTCTCTGAATAATTTGTCCACATGTCACACAATAATTGATCCACATGTCAATTAATTACTAGTCCATTTTCACTCATTTAACTATGCTAAATGTCACTCAATTATAGGCTTAGTAACCCTAATTTTTCATATATCAATTTATTTTTCCACTTGGAATGTTTTCTAATCCAAATGTACATCTTAATTCATCACTCTCCCAATTAGTCACAATTAATTCCAAATTACTAATTGGAATCCAATCAATGAAAGTTTAAGACATACCAATTCACAATTCACATCATGTTCATTTTAATATCTTTCATACCTCAGAATATGTCAATTGAGTGTATATTCTGTAACATCCCATTTCCATATAACGGGTTGAATTATAGAAATGTGTATACGTGAGATCATTAGGAAAACACATCTCATGCTCATGCAATTTTGAATAGTGATTTTTGCACATGAAAAATGTTTGTACATACATTCATGACATTTCCCGGTATAATTGTGAATAAATGTGAATTTTTGAAAAATAGTCTTAAGTGTGTAAAAAATTGAATTGGAGAGAATAATTAGGGTTTTCTGAATTTTCGAGAATTATGAAATTTTTTCGGGAATTTTTCGAAGTCGTTTCCGGACCCGAAAAACTGTCAAGTGACAGAATGAGTGTTTACCGGTAGTGA
>JAOQMS010005392.1:0-17207 GCA_027563885.1 Erythroxylum longipes
GAAGAAGATTAAGGTACATGTAAATACACTTGCTTTCCAGGGCACTATATTTACATAACTCCAACAATCTCCCACTTTCCCTAAAGTAAGTTTGAGATATCCATCATTCCCATCGCTGCTAGGTAACCCTCAAAACTCTTTTGAGATAGCGTCTTCGTAAACGGATCAGCAAGCTTTTACTCTATGGGAATCTTTACCACATCCACCTCTCCATGTTATATTATCTCCCTTATGAGATGATACTATCGCCCAATATGTTTGGCAGCTTTGTGATTCCGAGGTTCTTTAGAATTAGACACTGCCCCACTATTATCACAATAAAGTGTAATGGCTTTTTTTGCCTCTGGAACTACCTCCAAATCATTTAGGAACTTTCAGAGCCTGATTGCTTCCTTTGCTGCTTCACATCCTAAACTAAATATAGAACTAGAAGTTGATTTCCTTGAACCAACATCTGATTGGAAATCAGAATCTGTATATCCTGTCGGAATAAGATTACTTCTAGAGTAAACAAGCATTAAGTTCTTCATATTACAAAGATATGAAGTATACACTTAACCTCAGTCCAATGTTCCATTGCAAGATTAGACTGAAATCTGCTTACCAATCCCACTCCGTAGCAGATATCCGATCTAGTGTAAAGCATTGCATACATCAAACTTCCAACTGCTGAAGCATATGGAATGTTACGTATATGTTCAACCTCCTCTTGGGTTTTAAGTACTTGTTCCTTTGAAATTTTGATTCTATGTTTAGTAGGTGTGAAACCCCTCTTAGAATCTTGCATGGCGAACTTATTGAGCATATTCTCAATGTAGGTTAATTGAGACAAGGCTATCTGTTTGTTTTTACGATCCTTTATAAGTTTGATCCATAGAACATAGTTAGCCTCTCCGAAATCCATCATTGAAAACTATTCATGCGGCCATCCCTTAACTGTAGATAACATTCCCACATCATTCCCAATGAGCAAAATGTCATCAACATTAGGATTAGGAAAGTAACCTTACCTTCTTGTATTATTTTATTAACACAAGGCTCATATCGGTTTTATATGAACCCATAGGTTTTGATAGACTTATCAAACCTAATGTTCCAAGACCTAGATGCTTGCTTAAGTCCATAAATGGACCTTTTCAACTTGCATACCTTATGCTCATTTCCTAGCTCAATGAAACCTTCTGGTTGGGCCATATAAATGGTCTCCTCAACATCCCCATTAAGAAATGCCATCGTGACATCCATTTGCCATATTTTATAATCGAAATAGGTTGTTATGGCCAAAAGAATCTTGATGAACTTAAGCATGGCAACCGGAGAAAAAGTCTCCCCATAGTCTATACCCTTTTTTAAAGTATAGCATTTAGCTACCAATCTAGCTTTAAAGGTCTCTACCTTTCCATCCGATCCTCTTTTCCTTTTGTAGATCCATTTACGCCCTATGGCTTTTATACCTGGTGGTAGATCTACCAGGACCCATACTTCATTAGTGTACATGTAATCTATTTCTGATTACATCACCTTGAGCCATTTTTCTGCATCAACATCATTAATATCCTGAGTTTACGTAATGGGATCCGGTTCTTCCTGGTCTGAGATGGCAATTAAGCCTTGTCCTAGGCCTAGATAGCTATCTAGCTGTCTCATAACCCTCCCATTATGTCTAGGCATAACTTGATGTTCAGGTTGCACTTCCAATTCAACTATTGAATCCATTTCGACATCTTGTTTTATTATATCCATATCAACTCTTGGTTTGGATGAAATAGATAACTCCTTTAGTACTACTTCACTTCTTCCTTTGTGATTTCTCACAAACTCTTCCTCTAAGAAGGTCGCATTTGACGGTACAAATACCTTCCTATCTTGACGACTGTAAAAATAATACCCTTGAGTTCCCATTGGATATCCTACAAACAAACATACTTCTGACCTTGGTTCCATTTTTGTGGATTCAGACTTTAGAGCATAGGGTGGGCAGCCCCAAGTCCTTAAGTGCCCAAATAAAGGTACTCGGCCAGTCCACAACTCCCTAGGTGTTTTAGGCACCGATTTGGATGGAGCAAAGTTAAGAAGATATGTTGCCGTTTGATTAGCATATCCCCAAAACAATTATGGAAGGATAGCGTAGGACATCATTGATGTTACCATTTCTAATAGAGTCCTATTTTCTATTTCTTCTCTCAGCTACACCATTCTGTTGAGGTGTTCGAGAAGCTGACAAATTGGAAACAATTCCATTGTCAACTAAACATTGCTGGAACTCTCCAGATAAGTACTCACCACCTCGAGGCAAAGAAAATTCCAAGGAAGGTGGTACTTGCAATACGGTAACAAATATTCATACTTTGAGATTAATAACAATGCTACCATTAAATCAGTCATTCTAACCATCGTGAGCTTTAAAAGGAGCATCGAGTTACCGATGTTAAAAGAAGCACTACATGGGAGGCAACCCATCGAAAAATTACTTTATTGTTAATTTTATTTGATTAGTTGAATTTCATAGTTAGGTTCATTTTTGTTTTGGTTCAAAAACAGGAAAAAATAGAGAAATAGGATTTCAAAATCACGGGGATTCAAGCGTATTAAGAGAAGTGAAGAAGAACTATGAACTGAGAGAAGGAAAGAATAGGAAGAACAAGGTCTTAGCGATTGGGATTTCCTTCTGTGGTACGCCGCATGCCACGATCGTGGCGTGCGACTATGTATAAAAAGGGGAGGATGCAAATTTTAAGTGACAACTTTACCATTTTACCCTTTTTACCACCTGTTTTTTCAATTCTTACTTAACTTTCACCTTCACTTTCATTTTTACTTTATCTCTTTAGATATCAAGCATTCAAATACTCTCACTTCTCTCTAGAACTTCTTGCAACCTTTCAATTTTTCTAATTTCTACCAAATCGTGCCACGCATTAAGCAAATCACTCGATGGGAGCCTCACGGAGCATAACAAGTCGCAAGACAGGGGAGACAAATTCGAGGAGCAAACTTTGGAGCTTCATTTCTTATTTACACTAAGAAAGAAGGTATTCGTTTCCATTCACTTCGTTCTAGGCAAATTGTTGTGCCTAAATATTTTGATTTTGATACATTGGATAGGATAAAAGTGCGTGAGTAGATGATAGAAAACTTAGTAGAAAGGATCCATTGGGGTCAATTTATTAGATTCTGATTCCCCGTTTATGAAGAGCCCTAGAATTTTTCACGTCTACTATCCTTTGACCTCAAAAACACTAAGGAATTATAGTTTAGATTGAAGGGGCAAACATATGAGTTAATGGTAGAGATTATGTGCGACATATGTGGATTCCCCGAATCCACCATTGTCAATCAACATGATGACTTCTGTCCCTCGCAATATTAGCATGAGCTAACCAGCATTGAGCAATTCTAAGCAAAAACTGCCTATAATAATAGTATCTGGTCCCATGAACACTTGTTGCTGTATAAATTTATGTGTCAGCTAGTCTTTGACAAATCAGAGACCAACAAGTGTTCAACCAAGGAACTATTCATACTGTGGTGCAAGAACAATAGTATTCAGGTATGCACATCTACGTATGTGCTGAATGCTCTTGTTGTAGTTCCTCAAAATCAAAGCAACCATCTTGGAATGGGTTCCTAGTGTCCACCATCACAGAGCATTTTGGTGTGGATCGGAGGGGGTTAATAGTGCATCTGCCCGAGTTCCTTCATCACCATCATTTATTTCGGGCATAAATCATTCACTCCACCAACATGAGTCTTCGGGAAATAAATGAAAAGACACATATGCAGACTAGGATAGGTCAGACAAGCTCGATTTCCACGCCACCTAGGCAGGCACAGAAAGCATCAAAGAGTGAGAAATCGAAAGAAGAGGAAGAAGAGGACCAACGCTAGACAACAGTTTTGGATGCGATATCCGAAACTAATAGAACATTAAAAGAAGTGGTGCGTACATAAAGACGCCAAAGCCGAGAGATTCGCCGACTCCATTAGTATTTTGAAGCTTAGGGTATTCAATTACCACCTCCTACACCATCGCCCCCTCCATTTTCTTAGGATCCAAATCTAACCCATAATTTTTTCTCCATTTCTATTTTGTTTTGTGTTGTTTATTTTTTTATTATTTTTATTTTTATTTTTATCTGTTATTTTTTATTTTCATTTTTGTTTTCATATTTCGTTTATGTATTTGTCATGTTTGTTCCTTCTCATATTAAAGAAAATGTGTTGTTCAAGTGTGGGGAGGGATTCTGTGTTTTTTTTAATGTGATTTTGCATACCATATGATAGTATTAGGTTGCATGGTGTGAAGTGTGTAAATGTGTCAATGGCTTAGATTGAGTGAAATTTTTAAATTTTGGACATGGTCTATTAGGTTGTGAACAATCATTAGCCTGCTAAATCAGGGAACTAAGGGGCCTTTGGATAATTATACAACATAATTAAGACTTAGTGTAAATTTAGCACCCTATAGATTGTTACATTCATTCATAATTTTGAGGCCTTTTAGGTTAAGTAGCTCAATTAGTATTTTTCATGGAAACAAATTGCTAAAAGCAACAAGGTAGGAAAAAAAGTGTTTAATTCAATAATCATTATTTCGCTGACCTTCAGGTTATGAATAGAGCTAGTAGCCAGTTAAAAACGTGATGTAGCTGAGTAACCGGATCAGCACGCATCACAAATGTGTGCCTTCGCGTAAAAAGGCTATAATGACATTTCAACCATGTTGTTAATAAACGACTTAGTTAAGTAACCGGATCAACATTCATCACAAACATTTGCCTCTGAGTAAAAGGCTAAGTCTTGGGTAAAAAATAAATAATAATAAATAAAAATTGTGTGTTTAAATAAAAACCTACCAGACTTGTAATAGGCTTAAAGTTTCATAGAACTATACCTAGGAACAGTTGCTGAGTCTGAGTGACCGAAAAATTATTAATGTGTGTGCACAATTGAAAAGGGTAAATAGGTTAACACTTAGTCTTGAGTTAGTTGTATATTTAGTTCAAAGCCCCTAGACACATATTTTGCATGCTAATGATTTGAAGTAATTCAAATGAGTGTGTCTAATATTAAATTTAGTTCATAAAGATTAGATCCATTGCCATATTATTGCATGGTGTGTTTATTTTTGTTAATTGTTTTTGTTTTGTTTTCTTTAAGACAAGAAAACATTTAAGTGTGGGGATGTTGATAGTAGTGTTTCGTATGATGTTTTAGGGTTTAATTTGTTATGCATTTTGTGTAAATTGAGTATTGAGTTTGCATTTAGGGTTTACTTATATTAGTTTTTGTGTTTAAGTGTTTTTATGGGTTAGTTTGAATCTTTGAGGTTAAATTGTATATTTTTAAGGTACCTTGATGTGTGTGTTAGTGTTGTAGGGTAAACAGAGAAGAACAGTGAAGATCTGAAGTGTTTCGGGCTAAAATACATAGGCCACGATGGTGCACTATGGCCACGATCATGACAAAAGAGGAAGAGTCAGAGGCAGCCAGGCCACGATCGTGCACCATGGGCGACGATCGTGACAGAAAGCGTTAAGTCAAGCCACAATCGTGATAAAAAGGAAAAAGTGCCGGCCATGATCATGCCCTACATCGGACTGACATGAAAACTAGATTTTCGGGTAAATTTTTGGACCATTTCGACCCCTAGTTTGACTTAGGGCTGCTACAAAATAAATAGAACAATACCTAGCAGCCCCAAAGGAGAGATTAGAGAGTTGAGAGAGCTGCGTAAAAGAGAGATTCTGCCAAAAATTTGAGAGAGACCTAGATAGAGATCAAGCGATTGAGGAAGGAGATAAAGGAAGCGAGGCACGGAGACATGTTTGACGCAATATACTTCTCGGAATAGGTGGTTTCCTACAGTCGTGACCTCCGAGATCCATTCTAATAGTATTTTCTAGTTTTATTTCAATTTCATTGATGCATGAAATTTGGAGATTGATTGGAAATATTGTTGTTGAGTGCTGATTTTTCTATCTAAACTCACCTTCGATTTAATTATGATTCAATTTGATTCTTCATAACTTGGCAATAAACTGAGAGGGACAACCAGTGAACATCATTGATTTAGGTTAACAAGAGATAGGTAAATCAATAGGTAGAGAATTGAATCAAACTGGTAGAGTCGTGTAACAAGGGATCAAGCATAGATTCCTAGTAGGTTAATAGACAACGTTAGAACTAATTTAGGTTTTGAACTAATTGCAGATCAAGAAATCACAATTTCCATAATTTGAATTAGGCATTATCAATTAGGGTTAAGAATTATAACTCAAGAAAGAGTAATTCACCCTAGGATCGTCTAGTCCCCTTAACTCGGAAATTTCATAATTGGATAGATTTTCTTTAATTTTTAATAAATTCCCCCTTTCTCTCAATTGGTCACTTCTAGGTTGAAATTCAGATTATTTGTGTGAGTTGGATTTTATTCATTCTATTGGTGCTTTAATTTTTCATATTTGATTATTGATTAATTTTAATTTCTACAGTAGTTGTTTAATTAGGTATTACAAACTTAACTACCATTAGATTTTAGGACTAGTTCCCTTCCTCGTGGGATCGACACTTTAGGTACTACGCTAATGATTCGTGCGCTTGCGGAAATTACCGAGGTTATAAATAGTAAAACTTAGCGCGTATACGCTTGCGAACATATATTACGTCCAATATCCATACACAAAACCCAAATCAATTAACATAGGATAACACAATCAATTTCTATTGACAGAAAGAAACAAGAAAAGCAAATAAAAACACTTAACCCAGGTTGTAGATGTTGATGTCACCTCTGAACCGACATCAGGACATCTTGCCCTTGATGGGGCCCAATAAAATGCTTCAGCCCAATGAAAATTATCCCAGTTGAAACGCCCTTAGTAGCTCTCTTCTCCGCACCTCCCTCTGTTCTATAATGCAAGCTTCTCTCTGTTGTTCACCTATTTGAAGAATGAACTTGGTGGTCCATCTTACTATTCATGTTTTCATTTAAAACTAAAGCTCCTATGACAACATTTCAGTTTATATATTTCTTGAGCTTTATTTTTTGGCATGTATGTATTAATGGTGAACAGCGTTTGTATGAAACCTTGTTGGACACTGTCATTTCTGTTGATTCTTTTATCCACCTTATGCGCTGTATTCAACGTACACGTGAGTTGAGTTTTATCTCCTAGTAGCTAGCATTTTGATCCTTGTTTCTATTCCTTACACTCTACATTTTACTCTCCATTCTTCCAGCTGCTGTATACGTTGTTGTTTCTTGTCCATGTTGCTAGCATTTTGCTCACCTATTGTGTTGCTTCTTCTATGTTTTCCTCTCTATTTGTTGTCGTTTTATGCTTCCACCTATTGTATCCTTCCATCTTGTTCTCACCTTGGTGTCTTATGCATTGTCCATTAATTAAATTAATACCTTGCATTACCATGCAAATCCAAGAACAATCCATGCAGCCCACATTGATTTATTTGTGTTTCTATTTATTTTCTTCTTCTTCTTACCCTATGAAGACAAGTGAAATTTAATCTTTGGAAAATGGCCCAAATATTGTGCTTTCATCTGACTTTAACTTCTTTGCTTCCAAATTGTGCCTAAAATCACATATGAGTCAAAGTGAGTGTCTTAAGGAATTTTATGTCATTAATCACTAAGTTTTATGGAATAATTTCATAATCAATTAAGCACCTATCACATATATATTGGGCTATTAACTTTTGATGCATGTATATCACATGCACACTACCTAACTTTGCCTCTATCCACGTTGACCTTAGGTTTGCCCAACAAATCAACATTTCTAGTTAAAACTAACTCATTAATCCAGAAATCATATTTCCACGAATAGAACATATTCGTATGGATCAGGCTTAGGTTTACCCAACAACCTAACTCTAAAAGAACTCTCTAGTTTTAACCATATTAATGGAAGGTGTTAGTTTTGATATTCTAAGTAAGGGATTTCTACTTAGGTCTCGTTTAAATAGGAAGGTCTTATATATATCACACATATATATAGTTACTATAACTATATGGCATGACATTATGCATTATAGGATGCATGTTAGGATTATACGTGCGCTTGCATGATGGATGGTTATGGACTTAATCCCAATATGACTAGGGTTACACATCAAATTTGGTTGTGACAAGTTATGGATACTACGTTTGGAAGTTCATTAAACTCTTAAATAGAATTTCTTCCTAAGTATTATCTTGGCTAAATTTAATCTTGTATGTCATTTCAGTTTAGATTTTAATATTAATCAAATTAAATTAAACTCTTAATTCCATAAATTAATTCAAAATTAATTCACCTTAAAATTGATTCAAAATTAATTTTAAAAATTTACCAAAATTTCTAGAGGATCAAATCATCATTCCATGCATCTATAAGCCATTTTAATTTTATCAAAATAATTTTGGAATCACCTAAAATTATCAAGATAACTGAAACACCATTGAGATTCTAAAAATGACAAATTTGACTTCTAATTTTTTTCCCAAAAATATTAATTCAATAAAAATCATTTTGGCATGATTAATTCATAAAAATAACACATTTTTATCACATAAAAATATTTTTAAGGTTCTGTAATAGAACCATACTCACACAAAATTATCAAACAAAACAGTTCCATCAATTTCAACAAAACCAACCTATTCTGTTTACTATTTGATAAATTAATTAAAATTTTCTAATTAATTTTGAAAAAATTCCAAACGATTAAAAACATTATAAATATGTTAACATAAAATTTCTAGAATCAAATTCCATAAAAACATGTTAAGTCTCATCAGTTTAGCCAACCAACAACATATGTTAAGTAGAAAACAATTTTTCAACATATTGTTGTTAGAAATTCGACAATAAATATTTCAATCAATTTGAAATCAATTTTCAAGCATTAAAACCATATAATAACATCTCATGGGAACATCATTGAAAGAAAATCATGAAAGAAAGCAATTTTTCATAATTTAATTTGGAATTTTATAGGAACAGACCCATAGATGTCACAAATATGCAATCCTATTGCGCATGTAATAGAAACTACATCTAATAGGCAAAGATGGCTCTGATACCACTGATGGGTTTCTATCATGCATCACATGCATCAAGTATTAGAATTCACAACAAAAAATAAAACAAACCCTAGAAAATACAGAATCAAACATGTGCCATTAGATGTAGAAAAACAAAACATGAACTTAAAATGTGTACCTTACAATCTCCTTCATTGTCCTTAGCTCTTCAGGTTGCTATAAACCACAACGTCCAAAGGAAAATGTCTTAATGATGTCAACACAAAGATTGAAAATTGAAACCTCTTAGGAAGAATGGCTAGAACACATACAAATTGCTAGCTTTATGGTGTGTTTTTTGAGAGAGTATTTTAGAAGATGGTGAACAATTCACAAAAAGACACTTTGTTTTCTTACAACTTTTGCACGTAAATGGAGTGTCTTTGATATCATTTGGTCTCCCTATAATCCCCAACATCAATGGAGAGTTAGTGGGAATTAAGTGGCCTTTAATCCCACTTAATTTAGCATGAAAACATTAACCCTTCTTTCAAGGGAAATTTTATCGTCTTTGTCATCTTGCTTATTAAAGAGTAATTTTGTCATCTTACCTAATAAGCACGATTTACATATGTCATACAATTCACAATCAAATAACCCTAAACTACCACATTTTTGTAGCTTATTCATGTATCTCTAATATCTTTGATCCCTATCCAAAACCATTTTACTTATTCTTCACATCTCCAATACGTGTGACCTATTAGGTTTCCAGTTATGTTAGCCACCTGAATTAACACTTAAATCAAGCAAGTCATGAGTGGTATCTAGCAACACATAATGACCCCCAATTGACTGGAAAGTCAATATTTTATTATGAAACCTTCCATAGACAATGTTCTCGTGCAATTTGTCCTTTCGCCATTTTGTACCCCACTTGGTTCAGAGAATGGTTAAAGTGTTAACTCCTTCTAGATTGACTATGTCACATCTAGCCCCAGTGATGTTGGTTCTTATCCCCCAGGGCTCATTACTCAATTGGATATGTCACTAAAGACTATCTTCATGGCCTTTCCACTTAGGGTAGAGATTCCTGAGTAATAACCTAAACAAGAGGTCATAGGTATCATCTCCTCCTATCAGGAGTGATGAATCCTTTATTGGCTACTCAATTACCTTCATATACCTCAAGCTGTGCCCAACCACCTCCCTATTAACAATCTCCAAGAGGCAATAAGGAATGGATTCAAAGTACAGGATTAGTATCTATGATATCTTTGAGCACCTCAATTCTAAGGATATTTGCACCATTGCTATGATGAGACTATCACTGACACTATAATAGATTATCCATATGATTGTCTGATAACCGGTCATTCAATGTACTTACTACTCTTAGCAAGCATCCACATGTTAACTCTAAAAACTCTCACTTACAACTTATGACATCCACTACTTGATCTAATCGAGGAGTATAACATGTGCTAGTCCGTCAGGACTAATAATGTCTCGTCTCATTAATCCTATGAATAAGGATAGTTTAGACAGTAATATAATTACACATGATAGGAATCTCATTATCATGATCTTATCATTATTTCCTTCATGATATATAATGTATCAAGGTCTTTATTAATTCGATTTAGGATCACTATCAATTTATAAAGAACATGAACACTAAACTAATGAAAATAACTTTTTATTAATCATAAAGATTTGTACAATAAGTGCTAAATGCAATTACCTTTAGAACATTTCTCTAACAAATTCGGCCTCCCCTATATAAGATCATTGGATTTTTTCAGTAGCTAACTACAAGCAAGAAAATAAAGGGATTTCTACTTTCTCTAAACCCGAAGAAAGCTCCAGGGTCTGATGGATAGAATGCATACTTTTTTCAGAGCACGTGGAACATGATTAACCAACTTCTAGTGGAATTTATATAGGAATTCTTACACATTAGGAAGCTATTAGGGGAGATTAATGCTACTCACGTTTGTTTGATATCAAAGATTCCTAATTCCATCTCCTTAAATGATTTTAGACATTTTTCATATTATTACACAATGTAAAAGGAAATTGCCAAGCTGCTGGCTATAAAGCTAAAGGAACCTCTAAAGCAAATAATTAACTACTACCAAAGAGCTTTTATATGAGGCAAATCATTTCAATTAATATTTTTATGATTCAAGAGTTGATGAAGGATTATCATACCAAATGATCTATTAAATTATATGCTATTAAAGTGGATTTTTTCATAGCATTTGATAGCATCCATTGGAATTTCATTTTTAGTAGTCTTGAATGGATTGCATTCCCTATAATGTTCATTTCTTAGATCAAAGAGTGTCTCTTAACCTATTCTTATAGTGTGCTTATTAGTGGTTCCCTTACTAGACTGTTTGAAGGCTCAATTAGCATAAGGCAGGGAGATCCTAACTCTCCATACCTATTTGATATCTTAAAGGAAATTCTTAAGAGAATCATCAAATCAAACACTGATTGTTATCCTAATTTCAATTTCCATCATAAGTGCGAGGAGCTCTAACTTAGTCACTTTAGTGTTGCAGATGATTTAATGTTTTTTTGTGCAGTAGATCATTAATCTATTTCACTTTTTCATAAATCACTGATGGAGTTGTACATAATAAAAGGATTAAGAGTTAATGCATTGAAAAATATAATCTACTTCTCTCGTGATGTTCCTAATTCTAACAACTGAAAGAACATCTTTGGATTGAATATAGAAAGATTTCATTTTAAGTTTCTCGGAGTTCCTATATCTTTAAATAAGTAGAAGTTTCATGATTGCTTGATGCTATTGGAGAAATTCAAGAAAAAATTTAATACCTAGAAGAATAAATCCCTATCTCAAATAAGAAGGATTTAACTTATCATCTTTATGTTGAATAATATTCATAATCATTGGATTTCTCAACTACTTATTCCTAAGAAGATCAATAAAGAAATGAAAAAAAGCAAGGGAATTTTCTTTGGTATGGAATTCGAAGACGTCAAAATTAAATGGAAACAACTCTACTTAAAAAAGAAAAGGAAGGATTAGGTTTTGTCTCAATTTAGATGCTTAAAAAAAGTTGGTAGCCAAGAGAATTTAGAGGCTTTTCAATGATAAAGAGGCACTTTGGATGAAATGGAAAAAAATACTACTTGAGGATACTAGTTTTTGAAAAATAGGGTATTAACATGAACACTCCTATCCTTTCATATAAATGTTGAGGCACAAACTGATTATATACCTTTTTTATCAAAATACAGATTGGAAATGAAGAGAATACTTGGTTCTGTTTTGGTAATCAGGCTTCTCAAATTCCACTGAACAAGAGATAATATATGTTAATACTTACTTCTATAATGTCTATTCATACTAAAGTTTCCAATTTTATAACTCAAAATGCATGGCTAGCTACAGGAAGAGGAGCTCATAGATTGTGAAATTACTCTCCTAACTACTTGCCTAATTCCTATATCAAGGATAAAGTCATTTAGTCTATTAGCAAGAATGATGAGTTCTCCAATTCATCATGTTTAAAAGTTATTAGACCCCAAGTTTCAACCATTTCTTAGGACAATATAGTGTTGAAAGGATCTTTAATCCCTAAAGTGTACTTTGTCACCTGGCTAATAGCTAGAGGGAGATTAAAGACCAAGGATAGACTTAAAGGCATAGGTGATCAGATTTGTCTTATGCATTATCATGCCTAAATATAGAAGTGATATGTGATGGGCCAAACTAAGCCCTAAAAAACCTAGATTATCCTACTTGCAAGTATAGGAGGTAATTGTAGTCGAATACCTAGGGTCATCCACTCAAGGAAGTGAAATTGGTTAACTTAAATTAACTATGGATAAAAATAAAAACCAATGCAATCCTAAACACTCTATCATGATTTATTGATAAAAGGTTTTAAAGAAAATTAAGCAATTAAACTAAAATGTAAACTAATTTAAATAAAAGCAAAAACGATTTGATCAATCGGTGTGGGAAGCTCTTAATAAATTAACTTCTCTAATTTAATATCCTATGCATGACTAAGGGGAATTAATTAGACAATTTTCTTGTTAAAATTACCAATTAGGTTCTAAAATCAATTCAATAATAAATTACATCTAACTTTCGTATTCGACAAGTTTATCATCTAAATCAACAATGTAAACCCAACTAATGATTGCCTAATTAAGTTAATATATTTCTAATTCATAACTTAAGCGTCTATAATATCTTGTTCTAATGTTAAACTTCTCCTCTTGATTCTTCATCTAACATCAAAAAGATGCAAAGTTTGGCCATACTAATACATCCAATAAACTCAGAAACTATAACAAATAGTAAGATAATAAAACAGTCCCTTCATCATGTATAATTGACTAAATTAGCTACATTAGTTCTCAAGATTAAATAATTAACTGCCCATTATGGAATAAAAAAAGTTTATCATCTTCATATACTTTAATCCCATAGTTTACAGTAATAAAGAAAAATCAAGCAATAAATAGAGTAAATAACCAAAATGGACTATTAAAGCAACAAAGGAAATAAGTATAGAGAAACAAGTTTAATAATGTAGCAGAAGATAAAAATAAGAATGAGCGAACAAATGGATTGTCGAATGGAAGCCGATAATGGATCTCTTGCCAAGCTCAACCTCTCTAGTATTGCTCTTGTTTTCTCCCGTTGCTTGATTCTCACCTAGTAGATCAACTTTGGCTCTTGCTTTCTACCTCTATGTCAAACTCTACCTCTCTGCTATTTTCCTCCTTTGCCAAACCCAACTATGTTCTTTTTTCTTCATTCTTTTCTCTATCTCCACCTCTCTTTCAGTTTTGTTTTCCAACTATACTTTTTAGCCTCCTTTTCTTTCTATTTACAAGTTGAGTATAGGTTTAGGTTTGTAACTAAAATGAAAATATAAAGGCTTGCAAACTCAATAGAAATTAGATACAACAATTCCCCCACATTTAAACTATGCTTCTCCCTAAGAAAAATAAAGATGACTATACTATAAAAAATAAACAATGAAAACAAAAAATTTTCAAATAATACTTAAAGATATCAATGATCATTTCAATAAACACAATCTATGAACTTGAAACTCATAATAGTCCATGAATAGACTATTTTCTGCATGTTTAGCCAAAATTAACAAGTACTTCAATTCAGAGACCATTAACAAGTGTGATAGACACTCACTCCACTTTCCATCCTCTCATGCATTCAAAGGTAGTATATTCACTCATAATTCATTTCACGTAAGGCATTTACCATAGGCTTGCTTACTCATCTAATCTCCACCACTCATATTAAACATAAACATCAATCTAAAGGTCTTTATTTTTTTTGTAATGTGGTCAGTATAAGGGTAGGCAAAAAGAAAATCACAATTTAAAGCCATAGAACAAATTAAGCATTTGAAGTAATACAACACAATGAAGTATAAAACACTCAATTCTTTCCTCTCATTTAAGAAGGTTAGCACTCCCCTTTTTACGTCTCTCCTCTTTCTGTTCATTTTCTGGTTGTCTTCTCTTCCATCTTTTTCTTTTCTATTTCTTTCTTTTTTCTTTTCTTCTCTTTCTTTCCTTTTTTAATTAATTAATTATTTATTTATTTAAAACAAGCAAATCAAAAGAAACAAAATTTAGAGGAGAGATAAAAGTTGTTATAACCATACACATTCCTAATGCAATAAGCAACTATATGCTATGATCCCCCTACACTTATTCAAGCAATTACTGCCTAACCAGGAGTACCATTTCAAATGCTCAACTTGCCTTATGGTAGGTACAACAAAGAGAATAAATAATTAAGGTCAAGGATCATATTTTGAGTTTAAAGAAAGAAATGGTTTTATGTTAAGCTCAAAGGGTTCACTAAGGGTAAAATTATGGTGGCTTTTTTAGCAAAATAGGTAAATCCTACTTGCCTTCATCATTTTAACATTTACATAAGATTATATGATCTCAACAAGTATTTGCAACCAAGTTCTGGAGTTCATTAATCATTAAAGAATACTTTTAACAAAGAATACTTGAATTCGGTGTTAAATATTTCAAAGGGCTCAAATTCTTACCAATGAAAAGTGACATTCATTTATCACAATAGTCTAATGTCTTTTTAATTGAAATCCGTGTTAATCAGTGTAAGCATGCAAGTATAATCATTCACTCATATTATTCATTTTTAATCCCGATCGAGTTTATTTCATGAATATGCATCTCTAACTATAAAATGAGAAAAACAAACACACAACACAGAAATAATAATAATTTTTTCTTTTTTTATTTCCTCCCCCACTTAAATATCACATTATCCCCAATGTGATAAGAAAATAAAAGAGGGATCTAAGATGCA
Source organism: Erythroxylum longipes (assembly GCA_027563885.1). Taxonomy (NCBI): domain Eukaryota; kingdom Viridiplantae; phylum Streptophyta; class Magnoliopsida; order Malpighiales; family Erythroxylaceae; genus Erythroxylum; species Erythroxylum longipes. The sequence goes on from JAOQMS010005392.1 coordinate 15,396, forward strand.
AAGTAATGCAAACAAAGACAAACATTAAAACTAAAATAAATTAAACCAACAAGCAATAAAAATAATAAAAAGTAAAAGGATAAAAATACGATACAAAGGTAGTGGTGGTGACTACAATGATGTGGTGGGAAGCATGGTGTATTGTGTCAAGGAGTGGAGAACAGCTACGAGGATAACAAATATAAGAGATTGAAAATTAAGTTTACACCAAAAAGCAAACAAACTAAGTTAGGATTCATTAAAAGGAATAACAAACAAATAATTGAAAAACAAAACATAAATTGTATGGATTGCCTCCGATTTAGCACATCTTTAATGTCTTATAACAGGACACCTCAATAGTCATGCTTAAAGTGGATCGCTCAAAGTTAGTGATTCCACTGTCTTATTCTCTTCATTGGGATCTATCTTTAAGAATTTGTCAAACTCTCCCTCAGTTGAATTTTCTACCATTGGCAATATTCATCAATCTCTTTAATCAAGTCCAATTCCCTTTCTCCTTCCTGGAACGCAAAATCAAAATCTACAATATTAATTTGGTCAACAAGAGAACATTCTTCATAAGCAGTGTTAGATTGGGAAAAAAACATGCAAGATTTGGCTAAATGGGTAGATTTCAAAACTTTTTTAGAAATCAAAACATAGCGGAAGCAAGATAAGCAAATCAACATGTCAAACCATACATGATACGGTATATGGAAAATAATTATCATAAGAACAAGACGGAGATTAAATTACCAACTCCTTTTGCTGCAGCTTTAAGTCGTCATTGTGCTATCCTCTCCTTATTTATCCTTGCTTTTGAATCCTTTCCTTTGTCAATGTATCCTCTCATTGTTGTTGTATCCTCAACCAATCCGATCTACCACTTGTTCTTCTTGGATAAGTTAGTGAACAAGATCCTTTGGTGGGAAAGGAGAAGAAATATTTGGAGGAGATTTTTCTTAGAAGAAAGAGGCCAAAGATGAGACAACTCTCATGCAAATTTTGGCTAACACATGCAGGAAAGGAGAGAGAGTCCAAAAAATGCAAGAACCCCTCTCTTACACCTTGTCAATTTCTATTATGCATGAAAAGAAAGAAGAAGTAGAAAGCATCCAATGCATCACTTCATTCTTTAATCAAACATAATGAAGCCATTAAATGAGACTCTTATCATTTATTTTAAGATGGGTATATGAAAAGAACAATAACCTAAAATGACATGTCAATTTCGTTTTTAGTGATGAAAGAATGAAGATGATTCATCAAATTCACCTCTTTCATCTTTAATCAAATGAATGCTAAAAAGGTTACATTACAGGCCATCATTAAAAGAGAACCATTAAACCATTTAATGTTAAGATCATTAATCCATTTAATAATGATAAAGCAAGATAAATACCATCTTTATTTAGCAATTCAATGCTAAATGTACAGCTGCACATTTAGCCCTAATAAAACCAAAATTGTACCTTCCATTTCTTTAAGAATTTTGTTTTAATTTAATTAATCAAATTAAACCAAAGTCTAGCCCATTTCTAAATGTTCAATTGGGCTTCTAATTAACCGTTAATTACTTTAAGCCCAACATTCAATCATGGGCTTTAAAACCTCCATTTATTTTTCTTACTTTTCTTGATAACATTCCTTGAAGCTAAGTGGGGAATCTTATTGGACTTAGATAATTCAAGCTCCAATAAACCTAGAATTAATTTAATCTCATTAGAATTAATTCTAGCTTATTAATGAAATTTCATTCCACTAAAGAAAATTAGTTGAACTCTTGAATTACTAAATATTATGAGAACACATATTTCAAATAAGATGTCC
>JAOQMS010005460.1:0-17203 GCA_027563885.1 Erythroxylum longipes
GTGATGATATCACTATAAACTCTTTATTTAAGTGAATGTTCCCTGATACATGTTTTAATTAATAATTCCAACATGCAAACACTATATTAATACTTTGTAAAAATCCATTCTAATTATATCAAGAATTATAATGAAACACATATGAGTTCACCACTCATTAAGATTGTGTTCTATGAATAAACATGTGCTTAATTTGTATGTTTTAAGATTAAAGCAATGGTCTACTTTATTCTTTATAAACATACTTGATTCTAGATTCATTTAATAGTGCCATTATCGATAGCCAACTACTATCATAATATGAAACTCATCATTCCCTTGAAGTAAACTCTTTTACTTACATGGAGATAAATCGCAACACTACAATCTAAGCCATAATTAAGTGACCAACTTGATTAGTCAACTGTGAATCCATTATTTTAGAATCTTATAATATACATGTTTCCCATACATCTCTATGTATATGTATATTACTTAAAAAAGAATCGCGGTACCTTATGACTAGATATATAATGCTCATAAAAACCAAACTCTTTTGTTTTATTAATAATAAATATTTTCATTACAAAAGTAACTGGAAAAAAATTAAGTTATAAGTAAATACACTTCCTTTCCAAAGCACTATATTTACATAACTCCAACATTATCTTGATTCTTATCCCTATTGTTGATTTCTTCCACAACAAGTTCTTTACTATTTTCCATCTTCTCTTATTCATCTTGCATCAATTCCATATATTCTTCCATAAGGAATTTTCTTCTTGTTGGCTTTCAAACTCCTTTATGGTGGTTAATTTCAAGTATCCATAAGTAAGCTATAGGGACAACATCCTTATACATATTTTCATTTTCATTTAATCTTATAAGAGGGATCACCTCAAAGAGCACCTTATATAAATCAATTAGTAGATAAACACTAGAATGACTTACCATTTCCATACTAGTAGTGGCATCACCAAGGCACAATGATTTACCTATAAAGCTTTCAAATAACCTAGTCCCTTAGTAGTCCAATATTCAAACGAAATATTGTGGATGTTAATCTAAAGAGGGACCTATTTTGGCATAAGATCACGTAGTTGACTATTAGGCTTTCATCTTTATATAAATAATATCTTAGAGTTAAGATTCCAAGAGCCAACTAACTGTTTTTGGTGCTTGTGTGACAATCCCAAATATAAAGAGAAAGTGATTAATCTATATTTTTTCCAGTGTTGTTAAGCCCAATTGTTCATAACTATAAAATATGCCTTTTGCCAATGAAGAAACCAAGAAAAGTTGTGACCCATTTGGAAGCACCCTAATCGACATGAACAGGTTTATCTCATCAAGCATTAGGATAGTAAAAATAATTTTAGGGGTGAGGGAGGTCCCTAAAGTTTAAATCCATGTTCTTTTGCTTAAAAGTTTATTTGTTGCCCTAGATTGTCATGTAGATAGAGGGGGAGAAAAAGAGTGAGCTAGCTTGTTTAAGAAGGAGCTAGGAGCTTTTGGAGTTGTAAGTAGAGCAAGAGTAGAGGTTGGAGTAGAAGAAAGCAATGGAGGATGTTTAGTAAGGGAAAGAACCACCTAACCAAAAGTAATAGTAGATGAATAGAAAGTTAAAAAGCCTAAGGCCATGAGTAAATACAGAGGAAAAAACTAGAATGGCAAGTAGAGAGATTTGAAATACTATTATCAAAATAATAATAAAAGTTAAACGGTTGAAGAAATCCAAAGAAGGAAATACCAAAATGCACCTAACCACTCTAAGTTGTCTTAGAGCAATCGATAAACCAAACCAGCAGAAGCGGGAGAGAGGTTTTTATTATAGATAATATGCAAAATGGGGATATTAAACTATAATTTATTGATAAATTTCATTAATTGGAAAACATATTCACTAAACTAATGAGTAAGGATAGATTTGGATAAATAGAAGAAAACTAGGCATGATTAATGTGAATTCCATTTGATAAGGATCTTCATAGGTATTTCAATTTGTTTTCATTGTTGTTTATTTGATTTATTATATGCTTTATTTTGTTAATATCAGTTTAGTAAACTTTCAGATAATATATTACTTTTTATATTTCATTTATTGTATGCTTTAGTGTTTTAATATAAATTCAGTTAGCATTGGTAATTACTAGATGGGCAATGAATATTACACGAAATATGGAATAATTGGTAAGTGTATGATTGTATGAAAGTCTCCTTATGGTACATCTTTCCCACATAATCCTTCGAACTACCACCATTATATCTAATAGTAGCACATGCATACTAACAATGAAGTTTAGCAATTTCCCACTTTATAAAAGTCCAAGTCATCTACCTTAGTGAAATGCAAATTAGCTAAAGTTTATGTGCTCAATTTTGAACAACTTCTGATAGTTTAAATATGTAATTTAGTTGTTGAAACTTTTCTAGAATTCTTATGTAGATATCTTTATGATACTTTTTTGGTACCCATCATAGCTTGAATTCTTGGGTAAACATCCCTGTATATCTTTCCATTTCCTTTCTTTTCTTTTTGAATCTCTTTATTATAGCCATTTGTATAACTTTAAACATTGTCAAAATAGACTTGTCCTGAGCTTCTTTGATGTAGGCATTAAAGCTCTTTGAAGCATATAACATCACTCTCTCAATATATGTGTTCTTACAACACGTGACATAAAATTAAGTGATTAGTGAAATATATTTTCAAACTTAAATTTCAATTAACATAGTAATACATTTTTACTATCAAATATGAAAATCCAACCAACCTAATATAGCTCCTAATATCTTGATGCATGCACTCTTCAACCCATCTCCATATATTTTTATTTTCTAAGGGAGCATTCACTGAAGAAATAGAGAATATATTGTCCAAAACCATAGTTATGAGAAGTTGCACTTAAAATTTACACTTTAAATGGCCATTATCTACACAAATTATGGTTTACAAACTATCAAATCCCTTCTTACACACATATGGCAACATGTATAAGAACTAAAATGCTCTATTTAGGTAAATCAAGTTGAAAGAATTTTAGCTATTAAATTACAACAAAGCTAGCTTATAGCTCTCAACTTCCCAAAATATTTGTCATCGTCTCTTATTAACAATTGCAATTCTCTTATCTTTGCTTTATATGACTTGTTGACATTGATTTTTATATTAAATTCCCATAGTGAAGCATATTTTAAACCACTTTTATCTCAATTGGCACTCTCCATAAAATATGGCATGTATTTCTTGGAAATCCACTCAAAATGCACTTTTTTATTGTTGCATATATTCATACTTAGGCTGGTCTTTTGATCTCATCTTTCACCTACATTCATATTTAAGTTGGTACGGTCTATCCATACTTCTTCTTACATAAAACTCAATCTTGACCTTTCATTAGGCTGGTGTTTTGATCTTATCTCTCACTTACATTCATACTTACGCTGGTATGCTCTATCCACTCTTCTTTTTACATAAAACTCACTCTTGACCTTTCATTAGGCTGGTGTTTTGATCTCATCTTTCACCTACATTCATACTTAAGCTGGTATGCTCTATCCACACTTCTTTTTACATAAAACTCACTCTTGACCTTTCATTCTTCATATATTTTAGTTAAAACCCACATTAGTATAGAATAAATATGGATTAGGCTTTTCATGCTAGTCTCAAGTCTATGGACCTATAATATTAACTACTTAAATATTAAGTGTGTTCTTGGTAAGGTCACTCAGATGCTCACATTAGAGAAAGCTAAGAGGTGCTTATTGATAGAGATCAAGCATTACAAGTGGCTTTAAACAAGACAAAAGGATTGGGACGTGGACGTGTTAGAGAGCTTGGTAAGTAAGGAGAAACACTTAAACAAGCTCAAAAAATTGATATTAGGGAAAAAGATCCATTGGAGAATCTTGGAGGTCCAATGACAAGGTTAGGCTGTTTTGTTACAACTTGAAACAACTCATTTGTTACAATTATGCTGTTTTGAGCATCTTTGGGCCAATTGTTTAGGCTTCTTATTTTATTTATTTAGAAATTTTAGTTAAGTATTTAGGACTTAAATAAGTGGATTGTAGCCTTAAATAAACCTAGTGACATTTTTGGGTTTGCTTGAGCCTAATCAACTAGTTTAAGCTTATTTGTTAAGAAGTTTGTTCTTTCATACTAGAATGGGATAAGACCTGATTCCTGCCCTCATGAAAGTCATCCAAGTCATTAGGGTTAGTATAAATACTCTTTATTTCGTGTATTGTAGGCAGACTTCATTCATTCAATATTCAGAAAACAAATTGAGTGTTCTTTTGCATTACTTTAAAGAAATCCTTCCTTGGTGTTCTTTAAAGACGTGGTTTTCATTCAAGAAAGTGCTTGTGAAGATCAAACCCATTCCTTATCACCCCTAATCCTTCATAAATTTTTTAGGTGTCGCAGAAATACTTTCTGAGTTGTCTTTGTCATTCTTGCGCAATATTGAACGTTTCTTGGATCCTGGATTTGTGATTTGTGCTTCATCCAATATAAGGTGAAGAGCTTATTAGTTTTTGGTATCAAAGCCATCTCTATTTCCAAGGTTTGAATTAATTTGTGTCCTTTCTTTCTGTTTAATTTCGTGTCTTTTAAAAGTTCTTGAGTTTTCTTGATTTTTTTAAAAATCTTGAATCTGTTTTCACGGGTCTTTAAGTTTTCCTTCTTTTTTTGTTATTTCATCTTTTTTAATGTTTTTTATCCATTTCTTTCAGTTCTTGTGTTGGATAGTTTTAATCTTTATCATCTTGATCTTCTTGATCTTTGCTGATTATAAACTTGTGCATTTAAAGAATTAAGTTTGGCTTGATCTTTTGAGTTGATGAATCTTTTGAATCCTAGAATTCTCACTTTGAATCTTGTTCTTGATTCTAGTTTTCTTTAAGTTTCTTGTTGTTCAAAAGTTAAAAAATAAAGAGTGACAAAAAAGTTTGAAAACAAGAAAAAGAAAAGAAGATAAAAGAGATTTAAAAAAAGATATGGTTAAAGTTCTTGATAGTGTCAACAAATTAAATTCTAAACTTGTTCAAACTCACTCAAGTCTGTGTTTTCCTTCTTGCACATGTCACTTACTTCTTTTTCCAATCCAAACACGTTTTTGGCATCCTTTTATGATTTAAATACGTCACTCACATCATGTTCCAAACTAAACATGTCTTTTACACCCTTTTATGACCTAAACACGTTGTTTTATACCCTTAATGACCTACACACGTCTTTTACACCCTTTTATGACCTAAACATGTCTTTTCATCTACTTTTGATCTAAATAGGTTAATTGCATCCTTTGTTTACCTAAAAACGTCGCTTCCATGCTTTGTTTGATAGAACATTTAAATCACATTCTGGTTGTTGTGATTAAAGTTGGGGGGTCCTAGAGTCTCCAAAAATCCAAATTGCTGACTTTGTTTTTCTTTGGCCTCGTTACGTCAATTTGCCTCTTAGGAGTGGCAACTGAAAGGGTAAAGGTTGGAACTTGATCTTCTTAGAAGAAAAGTTTAATCTGCAAAGAACTCGTAGAGTAAGGATATTAGGAGTTGAGTTATGAGTGATTTAGAGAGCAAACACATGAGGGAGAGACTATTTTCTACTAACTTTTTCTTGCAGGCTCTAAATCATGTCCAACAATGGAAATTTATTATCTTCTAGTTAGGATAAGGAGGTGGTTGAAGGTGGAGAGTAGGAGATTAATCCATTGGTAGTAAAGTCACAACAACAGACATTTGAGAGGATGTTTAGGGAGATAGGGAACACAAGGGAGAGGTTGGCAAAAATGTCTTTGAAGTTTAATTCTCAATCCAACCTAAGGGAGAGGACACCTAAACCTCAAAGCACCTATTATGATTTTAAGGATGATGATGACAACTTAGAACTTTTAAAGAAGTTGGGAATATAGAGGGAATAGAGGTGGTCAGAAGAGTTGGGTATGGGAATGAGAGAGGAGTAGAGGATAGAGTGGACAGCAACATCGGTAGTATTAAGATGAAGATACCTGCCTTTATTGGAAAGATGGATCTGGATGTATATCTACAGTGTGAAGGGAAGGTTGAATTAGTTTTTTAAGTGCCATAATATTTTTGATTAGAAGAAGGTTAAATTGGAGGCCTTTGAGTTTAGTGATTACACGGTTACTTAGTGGGATCGACAGATTGTGTCTAAGAGGAGAAATCGAGAACCACCAATTAGCTCTTGGGAGGAGATGAAAACCATAATGCGGAGGAGGTTTGTACCAAGCTCATATTATAGAGAGCTTTTCTAAAGACTATAGAATCTAACCCAAGGAAACAAAACCATGGAGGAATACTACAAGGAAATAGAGCTGGCAATAGCACGAACAAACCTAGAAAAAGATAGAGAAGCTATGATGGCTCGATTTGTTTGTGGTCTCAAAACTGAAATTGATAATGTAATGGAGTTACATCATTTTGTGGAGTTAGAAGATATTGTATACATGGCTATAAAAGTTGAAAGACAACTTAAAAAAAGTATACTAATCATGTAATTATTTCTAATGTAGGAACTACTTCCAGGAGTAAACAGTGGAGTTAAAAGGAAGATAAAGCTGCAAATAGCAAGTTTGAACCTAAGCGTAAAACAACACAAGGAGAAAGTGACAAAGCTGAATCCTCTTGAAATTTAAGGAGTAGAGATATCAAGTGTTTTTGCTATACAAGAAGAGGTCACATTGAATCTCAATGACCAAATAAGAGGTTAATGACAATTCAGAATGGGGAGTATGTGTCTGGAAGTGAAGAAGAGGGATATGCAAACATGCTTGAATTAGAAGATATTGACCAAAGTGAAGATGAGCCAAGATAGAGCAACAAATGGAGGAAAAATCATTTGTAACTAGAAGAGCCTTAAGCATTCAAATTAAAGAAGATGACGATGATGTGAACCAACAAAGAGAGAATTTGTTCCATATAACATGTGGTATCAATGATCAGATTTGCATCCTTATAATTGATGAAGGGAGCTGTACGAATGTGGCAAGTGTTAAATTGGTTCAAAATTAGGGTTAACAACTATCAAACACCCTATGCCATACAATCTACAGTGGCTTAACGAATTGGGCAAGGTGAATGTATCTAGGCAAGTGTTAGTTGCATTCAAGATTGGGAGGTATAAGGATGAGGTTTTATGTAATGTGGTGCCTATGCAAGCTAGACATATATTGTTAGGGCGTCTATGGCAATTTGATCAACGAGCAATCTATGATGGGTACAAGAATCGTTATTCATTCACCATGGATGGAATGAAATATACTCTTGCTGTTCTTTTACCATAACAAGTTTGTGAAGACCAATTGAAAATTCATAAGAGAGAACAAGCAAGGTTGAGTGAAAAGAGTGGTAATAAACGAGTGCAAACACTTGGGGAAACATCAAACACATTGGGAAACACTTCTCTGAGAGATAAACACAAAGGGAAAGGTGTGAGCATGGTTGCGAGAGTGGGGATGTGAGAGATGCACTCTTGGCCAAGCACCATATGCTACTTTTTCTATACAAAGAAGCTTATTTATCCCATGAGTGCCTTATTAACCATGATTTATTAATTGTTATTGTTTCTATTTTGTAGGCTTACGATGATTTATTACAAGAAGATGTGTCAAGTGGATTACCACCTAAACATAGAATAGAGCATTAAATTGATCTTATATTAGGTGCACAATTGTCGAAACCAAACAACATATAAAACAAACCCAGAGGAGACTGAAGAAATTTAGAGGCAAGTGGAGGAATTGCTAGAAAAAGGCTATGTACTAAGAGCCTCAGTTTGTGTTCGATTTCAGTCTTATTGTTACCAAAGAAAGATGGATCATAGCGTATGTGTGTGGATTGCTATGCCATCAACAAAATCATTGTAAAGTATCATTACTCTGTCCTTAGGTTTGATGATATGCATGATGAGTTGTATAGTGCATGTTTATTTTCCAAAATTGTCTAAAATATGGTTACCATCAAATTAGGATTAGAGAAGGAGATGAATGGAAAATAGTATTTAACACTAAATATGGACTGTATGAATGCTTGGTAATGACTTTTGGTTTAACAACTACATCCAACACTTTTATAAGGCTTATGAATCATGTATTGCATGAATTTCTTGGAAAATTTATGATTGTTTACATTGATGATATTTTGGTCTATAGTAAATCACTTTTTGAGCATGTAGAACATCTTAATCAAGTGTTGCATGTGTTCAAAGAATGTAAAATCTATGTTATTTTGAAAAGTGTTCTTTTTGCACTAAATAGGTTGTGCTTTTGGGTTATGTGGTGAGTGCAAAGGGTATACAAGTAGATGAAGAAAAAGGTATGGGCAATTAAGGAATGGCCTACACTAGGACAATTAGTGATGTTAAGAGTTTTCATAGGTTGGCTACTTTCTACAGTTTGTAAACTATTTTAGCTCCATTGTTGTACCATTCACTGAGATAATTAGAAAGAGTGTAGGATTTAATTGGGGGGATAAGTAAGAGAGGTTGTTTAACTTGTTGAAGGAGAAGCATAGCACAATACCTATCTTAGCTTTACCTAACTTTGCCAATACTTTTGAAATTAAGTGTGATGCGAGTGGGATTAGAATAGGGTCGTCTTGATGCAGGACAGAAAACCAATTGTTTATTTTAGTGAGAAACTTAGTGGGACAACCTTAAACTACCTAACTTATGCTAAGGAAATGTATGCATTGGTTAGGGCATTAAAAAATTGGTAGCACTATTTATGGTTGAAAGAGTTTGTTATCCATATTGATCATAAATCATTGAAATACATAAAGGTTCAACACAAGCTTAGCAAAAGGCATGCAAAGTGGGTAAAATTCATAGAGTCATTTCCATATGTAATCAAGTATAAATAGGGAAAGGAAAACATTGTAGCAGATGCATTATCTAGGAGACATGCTTTATTAAGCACATTGGACTTTTCTTTGGTTCACACATTGAGAGTTATAGAATTAAATCGAGGGTAGTATTAGCCAATACAGGTGCCAAACTTATATTTTGAGTAGTTATGGACTTTTTATTTCAGGCGGTTATTTCCTTTTAGGTTTCGTATTTTAGGGGTTTGTGCCTATATAAGGCCTACTTATATTTGTAATTGACATATTACATCATTATTGATCAATTAAAAACCAATGTAAATTTTTCTTCCATCTTTTTAAAGTGCTTTTACTTAAGGTTCTCTAAGAAATTCGATCCTATCCAACTTTCTAGTAGAGATCAAAACCTTAGGATTTTATCACTTCCAACCCCTTTTTTCTAGATTCTAATAATTCATAACTTTCTCATTTTGTTTTGTGTCTATGGTCTTGATTGAATTTGTTTTGTGTCTATGGTCTTGATTGAATTTGTTTTGATATAATGTAATATATTAATATCGAATGTCACTACTCCTATTATTAAGGTTATATCAAAATTTGTTTATCAAATCACAATTATATAATCATGCTTGTTCTTGATATCATTATTTACATTTCTAATAGTTCTTGTGCCTTCTTTTTGTATAATCAACTTTTGTTTTCTTTTCATTTTTAAGATTCATTGAAAACAAATTTTTATTAAGTACTTATTCATTATTTTTTGGGTTTCAAGTTAATAAAAATTGTTATTATTAATTTAGGGCTTGCCAATAAAATCCCTGAAAAGTGCCATCTAAAGTTACACAAAAGTGGTAGATAGTTGTGCTACTCATTACAGATCAAGGTTTAATCATCCCAAAAAGGACAAGGTATTTGTTTTATTTCTTTCTTTACTAACTGATTTAAAATTTTTAGTTTATTTTTGTCTTTCTATTGATTCCAATTGTATTATATAGAGCTTAATTTCCTATTTTGACTTTTATTTATATAACTTTAGTTTTGTTTGTTTTTTTGATTTTGGTCCAAATTTGCTCCTTTGGGAGTATTTGATATTTGCAGGGGGGGGGGGGGGTTGGCGCTTTAAACTAGTTTTTGATTATTTAGATTCTTTAGTTTGCAAAGAACTTGAAACATTAAGAAAAACATGTGAGGGAGTGCTTTTGCTACTAACTTTTTTATGCAATTATAACATGAAACAAACATGTAAAACCATGTCCAAGGACAAGGAAGTAAGTAAGGAGGAAAGAGGGGGAGTAGAACAAGAGTATTTCATGAACATTATCAAAATCCAATTCAAGCAAATTATTCAGTAATTCTATAAATTTAAGGAAAGGTTGGAGAAATATGAAACTGCTATAGATGGATTATAATATAAACCACCTCTAGTTGTTCGGATAGATGAATTTGAGGTGAATGATAAGGTTGAAGGTGTTGTCAACTACTTAGGAGAGTTTAACTTAAGGGTGTTAAAGGAGGAAAAGGAGGAAGAATGGAGAAACAAAAAGGGGGTAGGTTTGGTGTAGGATATCAAAGGGAGTAGAAGAAAGTGTGGATAATAGGAAGGATTAAGATGACAATAACACCTTTTATAAGGAGGATAGATTTCAATGCTTATTTGGAGTAAGAAAAGATTATGGAGATAGTTTTTGATTGCTATAATTTTTAAGAAAAAAAGGCTAAGCTAGTTATTGCAGAGTTTACTAACTACGTAGTGGATTGGTGGGATCAACAGATTCTTAATAGCAAGAGGAACTAAGAGTCGCCTATTAGAATTGGTAGGAGATGAAATTGGTGATATCGAAGAAATTCTTGCCAAGTTCTTATTATAAGGAGCTCTGCTAAAGGTTACTAATGTTAACTCAAGGTTCCAAGAGCTTGGAGAAATACTATAAGGAGATGGAGGTGTCCAATGTCTTGGAGATACACAAGTACAAGGATTGAGTATGTGGTACATATGGACATAAATGCAAAATAACAAATAAAAAGATTCCTATCAATCATTTTGGTGTTCTTAGTGTAGGTTTTTGATCATAGAGATAAAATTAGAACAAAAAGGAGAATAAAGCTTAAAACCTAAGTATAAAGTAACCAATTTGAAAATGTAGGCAATAAGAGTATAAAAGGTTAAGGTTGATTATGCTTCCATATCTAGGAATTGAGACATCAATTGGTTCAAGTTCTTAGGGAGAGGACATATAGCATCCCAATGTCCTAACAAGAGATTTATAATGATAATGGAGGGTGGAGATCATAAGTTCATAAATGTAGAGGAGATGAAGGATGACATATCTAGCTTGTAAGATGCTAGTGATGAGGAGTGCACTAAAAGACCTAAAGTGGGAAGGATGGTGCTCACTAGGAGGACATTCAGTATGTATGTGGGAGAAGATCATATGAACAAGCAACGGGAAAACATTCCTTCTTATTTATATAGAATCTTTTATTTCTTATAAATTTGATGCTAATGTTACTTTTCCTATTAGTATTATATCTCTTTTACAAGTGTTTAAGGATCCTTTCCAAGAGAATATGTTGAGTGAGTTACAATGTGAGGGATTAAACACTAAATCTACTTTATTCTAGGTGTATAGACTCCAAACTAAACAAACTATTGAATGAATATGGAAAACTAAAGGATAAATAAATCAAATGGAATAACTTTAAGAGAAGGATTATGTAGGATGGGGTTTAATCCCATACATTGTTTCTATTTTTCTAGTATTGAAGAAAGATGGAAAATGGAGAATAAATGTGGATTTTGGTGCCATCAATAAAATTATTGTCAGGTATAGACATCTTATTCCTAGATTGGATGAAAAGCTTAATAAGTTGGTGCTTGTTTATTCTTTAAGAATGATTTAAAGTTTAGGTATAACAAATTAAGATTAAGGAAGGGGATGAATGGAAAACCACCTTTAAACTAAATTCCATTGAATGAGAGATTAGCAATGCCTTTTATACTAACTAATATACCTAGTTCTTTCACAAGATTGATGAATTTTTAGGTAAGTTTGCAATTTTATAATTTTATGATATTCTTGTTTATAGTAAGACCCTAAATATGAAGGATGAGCATTCAAAACAGGTTTTACATATGTTTAGGTAAGAAAACTGTCAATTATTAAAAGCCATAAAAGAGAGAAAACACTTGTGAGGTTTATTTTTTGTATTTTTTGGAAACTAATCTTGGCAGATTCAAGATGGTAGATGATAGACCTGAGACTTTCAAGGAAAGGGCTATGCACCAACACTTTGAGCACATGGAAACTATTATGAGGGATTTGGCGGAAAAATTAGAAAGGGTGGAAACTTTTCACAGAAATCAAGCTCGAGAGGCTCCTAACGCGTAAAGGCAGAGAGGGCAAGGAAGATTGCAAATTCCAAAGGAAGAGGAAGAGGTGGTTGATGATGATGATGGTAAGGTTGATAACCAAGATAGAGGTACTGTGAGGGGAAGGCGATTAAATGATTATGATCGAAACTTAGGCACAATCAAGATGAAGATTCCTCTATTTTTAGGCAAGAATGATCTAAATGCTGGCATAGTGTGGGAAAAGAAAATGGAGATAGTTTTTGATTGCCATAACCATTCCTAGGAGAAAAAGGTAAAGCTTGCTGCTGTTGAATTCACTGATTATGCAATTGTTTCATGGGATCAACTTGTGTTGAGCAGGAGGAGGAATAAGGAGAGGCCAATTGACAATTGGGATGACATGAAAGCCGTTATGAGAAGGAGATTTGTTCCAAATCACTATTATAGGGACTTACATCAACGGTTGCAAGGTCTAACCCAAGGAAGCAAAAGTGTGTAGGAATACCACAAGGAGATGGAAGTAGCCATGATTAAAGCTAATGTGGAGGAATACCGTGAGGCTACCATGGCGTGGTTTTTAAATAGGTTGAACAGGAACATTGCCCATGTGGTTGAGTTGCAACATTGGAGAACATGTTACACATAGCCATGAAAATGGAAAGGCAACTCAAGGAGAAAAGTTTAACTAAGTATGGGTAGAATTTGAGTTCTTCTTCATCAAAAACATATTGGAGTAAAAAGCGTGAGTAGAATGATCGAATGAACAAATTTGAAACTTCCAAGAGCAAGGAAGGGAGTTCTAGCATCAAAAAAGGTAACACTAACACTCAAACTGCTAGAAATAGGGATATTAAATGTTTCACGTGCTTGGGCAAGGGTCATATTGAATCTCAATGTCCCAATAAAAAAGTGATGATCTTAAGAGATGGAGGCTTTGAGACTAATGATGATTATGATGATGAGGAGAACCACCACTTGGAGGAAAGTGATGAGGAGTAATATGCGATAGTGGGTGAAGCTCTTGTTACACGAAGAGCTTTAAGTGAATAAGTGAAGGTGGAAAATCATGCTGAAAGAGACAACATCTTCCATTCTAGTTGTCTTATCAAGAATAAATTTTGTAGCATGATTATTGATGGGGGAAGTTATACCATGTAGCAAGCAGACTTTTGGTGGAGAAATTGAAGTTGCCAACCATAAAGCATCCTACACCTTACAAACTTTAGTGGTTGAATGATTGTAGTGAAGTTAAGGTGAACAAACAGGTTCTGATTTCTTTCTCTATTGGTAAATATCATGATGAGGTGCTTTGTGATGTTTTGCCAATGCATACTGGACATTTACTCCTAGGTCGTCCTTGGCAATAGGAGGGTTATTCATGATGGATACAAGAATAGATATTCTTTTGTTATGAGGGGGAAAGCCTATTAATCTTTTACCTTTAATACCTCAATAGGTTTATGAGGACCAAACAAGGATAAGGAGTGATTTTGAGAAAAGAAAGAATGAAGAAAAATGTGAAAAAAAGAAAGATGAGGCAAAAATGAGAGAGAAAAGAATGAAAAAGATTCTGAAAAGGAGATGAAAAATGAAAAAAAAGAAGATAAAGAAAGGCCTTAAGAAAAAGAGAAAAGAAAAACAAGTTTTATTGCAAAACAAAGTGAGGTTAAAAAAGCTTTTTGTGCAAAACAGCCTTTGTTTGTACTCTTGTACAAAGAGGTTAATTTTAGTTCTAAAGACATTAACTCTTCTTTTCCTAGTTTAGTTTCTTCTCTTTTATAGGAGTATGATGATGTTTTCCCAAGGAAGTTCCCAATGGATTGCCACCACTTGGGGGGATAGAACATCAAATTAACTTCATTCCTAGAGCACCAATTCCAAATTAACCAGCATATGGAAGTAATCCCGAGGAGACAAAGGAACTTTAAAGGTAAGTTGATGAATTGTTGGCTAAAGGATATGTTAGAGAAAGCTTGAGTCCTTCTGTCGTTCCTGTTTTACTTGTACCTATGAAGGATGGAAAATGGAGAATGTGTGTTAATTGTAGGGCTATGAACAAGATCACAGTAAAGTATCTCGATCCCATTCCTAGGTTAGATGATATGCTTGATGAATTGTATGGTTCTTGGATTTTCTCTAAAATAGACTTGAAATCTAGATATTATCAAATTTGTATGAGGGAAGGAGATGAGTGGAAAAATTGCCTTTAAAACAAAGTATGGTTTGTATCAGTGGCTTGCTATGTCATTTGGCTTAACCAATGCCCCTAGCACTTTCATGAGACTAATGAACCATGTTTTGCATGCTTTTATTGGTAAGTTAGTTGTTGTTTACTTTGATAATATTCTGATTTATAGCAAAAGCTAGATGAACATCTTGATCAATTTCGATAGGTTCTAAGTGTTTTACATGCTGAAAAGTTGTATGCAAACCTTAAGAAATGTTCATTTTGCACTAATCAAATTGTATTTCTTGAGTATGTTGTTAGTGCTAAGGGAATAGAGGTTAATGAAGAAAAGGTTAAGGCTATTTGTGAATAGCCTACACCTAAAACCATAACTGAGGTGCGAAGCTTCCATGGGCTAGCTAGTTTCTATAGGAGGTTTGTTAAAGACTTTAGCACTATAGCTGCACCATTAACTGAAGTAGTTAAAAAGATTGTTGGATTCAAGTGGGGTAGTGAACAAAAATTAGATTTTTAATTTAATCAATGAAAAACTAAGTTCAACACCATGACTTGCTTTACCTAACTTTTCTAAAACTTTCGAAGTTGAGTGTGATGCTTCAGGTGCAGGTATTGGAGTTGCTCTGATGCAAGAAAATCGCGCACTTGCTTATTTTAGTGAAAAGCTCAATAGGGCAGCCTTGAACTACCTAACTTATGACAAAGAGAGGAGATGTAAGCTTTGGTGAGGGCTTTGGAAACATAGCAATATTATTTGTGGCCCAAGGAGTTTGTTATTCATACTGATCATAAATCCTTAAAGCATTTGAAAGGCTAATGTAAGTTGAATAAAGGACATATTAAATGGGAGGAGTTCATAGAATCCTTTCCTTATGTGATGAAGTATAAACAAGGTAAGGAAAATGTAGTGACAGATGCATTGTCACGAAGGTACACTCTAATCTCCACTTTGAACACTAAGTATTAGTCTTTGAATACATAAAGGATTTATACTCTTCTGATTATGATTTTGGAAATGTGTTTGAGGTTTGCAAATATGCTACCTTTGGAAAGTTTTATAGGTATGAGGGCTACTTATTTCGTGAAAACAGGTTGTGTGTGGCTCATTGCTCTTTAAGGGAGTTTCTTGTCCAAGGGGAATATGGAGGAGGCTTAATGGGACAATTCGGTGTTAAAAAAACTTTAGAAGTACTATTTGATCATTTCTTTTGGCCACACATGAAACGTGGTGTTGAAAGATTTTATGACAGATGCGTCAATTGCAAATAGGCCAAATCTAAATCTTTACCTCATGGGCTCTACAAGCCTTTTCCAATTCCAAATGAACCTTGGGTTGATATTTCTATGGATTCTGTTTTAGGTTTACCAAGGTCTAAAAGGGGTAATGATTCTTTTTTTTTGTGGACAGGTTCTTAAAGATGGCTCATTTCATTGCATGCCACAATATGGATGATGCCAATAACATTACTAATTTGTTCTTCCGTGAGGTAGTACGACTACATGGAGTTCCTAGAAGCATTATTTCTGATCGAGATGCATAGTTCTTGAGTTACTTTTGGAAAACATTGTGGGGAAAACTTGGTACAAAGCTTTTGTTTCAACAACTTGCTATCCACAAACTGATGGGAAAATTGAGGTGGTCAATTGAACTTTGTCTACCTTATTCCATGCTATAATTCAAAAGAATTTAAATAATTGGGAAGAATGTTTGCCACATGTTGAGTTTGCTTTTTGTTCATTTTGCTACTAACTAACCGTTTTGTTCATTTTGCTACTAACTACTCTCCTTTTTAAATTTTATATGGTTTTAATCTATTAACTCCAATGGATTTGTCACCTTTACCTATTGATGAGTATGCTAGTTTAGATGAAAAGAAAAAGGCAGAATTGGTGAAACAATTGCATGAGAAAGTTAGGCACTAAATCGAGAAGAAAATGGAACAGTACAAAAACCAAGCCAATAAAGGGCGAAAGAAGATGGTCTTTGAACCAGGAGATTGGGTCTGGTTGGATATGAGGAAGGAGCAATTTTTTTCAAAAAGACTCTCCAAGTTACATCCTAAAGGAGATGAGCATTTCAAGTTATTAAACGCATCAACGAGAATGCTTACAAGTTGGATTTACCAGGTGAGTATTGTTGGACCCCATTTTTAGAGCCCAACAATCGATTTAGATACCAAACAATGTTTGACTCAGGTCCTGGGATGAATTCTGAGAAGACTATTTGAGACAGTCGCGAGAGGGTGGGGGAAAGAAAAGTGAAAGGTATCACATTTATATATAAAAAAATCTCAGAGTGGCAGAAAAGGAGGGTTCGCCGCGGCAAGCTATAGGTTTGCCGCGGCGAACCCATGGAGTTATCTCCATGGACCCTTAGGGAAAAGTTTGCCGTGGCGTAAGTAATTCTTCGCAGCGGCGAAGACGCCTTCAAAAAGGTTCGCCACAGCGACCTTTGGCTTCGCCACGACGCTTAGAAACCGCAATCCACAAACATTTTAAACAAATATATACATTCAAATCTAACCATCCAACCTAAGCACAAGCTAACATAATCATACACAAATGGAATTTTGATTCATCATTTCCTTACTAATTCAAAGAGATTGAGCAAATACATATAATCATGCACATCAAAACTTAAAACAAAATACATAAGGATGCTCAATGTTGATATGCGTATAAAGCTAACCAAAATCACTAACTTAGTGCAAAAGTCTCTAACTTTCTTGGAGTTTCTTATGCCTTGCAAGGATCACCGACCTTCTCGTTCTGCACCTGAGGAGTGGAGGGTAATTAGGGTGAGCTGCGAAGCTCAGTGGCTTATACATTTATAGCCA
>JAOQMS010005487.1:0-17197 GCA_027563885.1 Erythroxylum longipes
CATTCATGTAATGAAATGCATCGGTCATATATGCTCAATCAGTCACTTTATTTCACTTTACACATTCACTTTCACATGTCATCGGACCTTGTTCCGGCATTTAACAATTAAGTTGAGAAAACACATTTATTTCGTCATATTCACATATAAGGAGTACTTCAAATATCACATTCATTAATCAAAATCATCTGACCTTCATTTTTCGGAATCAAGACAATCAAATCACATTCATTCGATAATTCAAAAATAATTTAAAACAAACAATTAATTGAGTGAAACCGTCTAGGTTACTCATAGTATGCTCTAAAATTAGCATTAGCTTCTATGATCTGAAAGCATCTGGATGTATACATTCTATCCTATGTATCAACATCATATAATACACATTTACACACATTATTAATTACATAATCATATGAACACCCAATCACATACATATGTATATGTGTTGTGTATAATGCATGCTCAACGACAATCCCGGGTATCTTTTCATTATTCTCATCACATAATCATACATATTTCCAAACTCACCTAAGTATCATTTATACTTATGGTTTATACCTCAATAAAACCATAAAAATCAAAATCCATAACTCATTTCTTCAATTCAGATTTTTCCTAAGACACACATTTGGGTCAACTTGCCATGATCAATATAATAATGAAAATGATTTAATTAGAGGGCACTTTCTTCTAGAAACTTGTTTACCTATCTCTTAAGTTTCTAATGATACCAAGATCATTCAATTTGGTTCAGTATCCTATGAGTTATGCTCACAATACCACAGACTATGCATAATTGAACTTTTGTCTAGTTCATGATCGTACCCTCAAATTGTACCACTCATAACTTTCAACTAAGTTATCTAAAAATTACAAACTTAGTACCAATAGAAAGATAAGGGAATTAACTATAAATTTTTTGAAGGCATCTTGTTATGATTCAACCTAAATCCATTTAGTTTTTTTATGAAAACGTCAAGATATAATTTCTGTCTCGGGTAGTACTATAACCTCAATCCAGACTCAATTTCGTACAACACTTTGAAAGCATTAGAGACAGAATTAAATTTATACTTCTATAAAAAAGTTGTAGAATTATGTCTCTAGTTTAATCTGAATTAAGAATCACCTCATTTGGACATCTATAGCTCAAGATATCATTTAAAAACCAACACATATTTGGAAGGAATCTCCCTTGTATCACCTTTGGGGTCGCGATCGCAACTTTCGGGGTCGCCCGTCGTGATCGCGACCTGCTTCTAGCCGATGTACACCTTGTTCTGTCTTCTATTTTTTTTTTCAAACTTCACTTCCATTTTACACCTAGAAAATGAGGTTTTTTTTGACAAAGTCATCTTCTAAACAATTGTTCATCTATGTCTTAAGACTATAAAGAACCTAAGTTCATACAATTTGGTTCAGTATTCTGAAAGTTATACATAATTTACTCCATACTGTTTAGAAACAGAGACAAAATATGAAACTCAACTTCAAGATAATTTTCAGAACTCTTAGAGACAGAATTCAAACTATATTTCTTCATAAAAATTGTATCCATTCGTCTCTAGTTTAATAAAAATCAATAATCATCCTATTTGGAAATCTGTAGATCAAGAGATGTTCAAAAAACCGATGCATGTTCAGTAGAAACACTACATCTAACACATTTCCAGCACACTTCATCAACAATTTCTTCCTAATTAATCTCTTTAGCTTAGTCCATCACTTCTAACTTATATCCACATCAGTTGTTCTTGAATTATACCCCATTTTAGGACTCATTCAAACTTTAAATAATCTCTACATCAATTTATTAATCATTAATTATTATACACATCAAGGTAAGACATGAATTAAAAAGTTTTAATGTGAATATAGAAGTGTGTTTGAAATTGATTTACAAGTGTTTTCTTATTTTGGGATTTTCAAATTACAGCTGTTGTGTTACCGAAATGTTTTTAAAGATGTCTAGTTAGCCTTGCATAGTTAGGTTAAGGGTACCATGAGTATCCTTAACCTAGGTATGTGGTAGTTGTCATGTGCCCGGTATGGTTCCAGGTCGTGACAATTAAATTGGTATTAGAGGCAATACCCGAACCGGTGTATCAATGAGGACGCTAAGCCTTAAAGGGGGTGGATTATGAGATCCTATATTGGTTGGAGAGAGGAACGAAGTATGCCTTATAAGGGTGCGGATACCTCTCCCTTGTAAACTCATTTTTCGAAGGTATGGGAAGAGCATAATAATGAGGGCTTGGTTGGGACAAGGCCCAAAGTGGACAATATTGATGGGCGGGTAGTCTAGGGTTGTTACAATGGTATCAGAGCAAGGTTTTTATATTTTCAAAAGTGTTATTACTATTTTTAAAAGATTCATGAGCCTTAGGAGTTGAGTCTAGGTGTTGACAGTCTTTGGTTGAGAAGTTAAGTCTCGGATCGTTAAGTTGACATCCTTAACGGAAGGATGATTTCAACCTCAGTGAGAGTACTTGTTGACATTCCTTAGGGTGTAAGGGACATCGGATAAGATAGGCTTAGTTCGATCTATTTTATTAAACAATGTCTTTTTCTTTGATTTTACACTAATAGCATGCTTGGACAAGGAAGGGGAAGTCGTCGCAAGATTAGACCTTTACGATTCGAGCCAGAGGAACACAGTGCTGACGCCATTAGATCCCCCTCTCATTATAGTCACTCCTCTTGGAGAGCAAGTGGCTCGTGATGAAGCATATACAGCCTGTAAGGTAAAGGTCAGTGATGATTTGTTAGAGGAAGATCTTATTCCCCTCATTCTCTAGGATTTCGAGGTGATATGTGGGATTGAATGGTTAGAGAGGCATCGCGCCTGGGTTGATTGTTATAAGAAAGAGGTCAAGTTTGACACTTAGGGGGAGTTCCGATTAAAGTTACTGGTGACCGACAGGTGTTCCCGAGTTGTTTGATATCAATGGTCAAGGCTAAGAAGTTGATTCATCGGGGATGCTAGACATACCACACATATGTGATTGACACTTTGGCATAGAGGATCGAACTTGGAGATGTACTTATTGTATGCGAGTTCCCCGATGTCTTCCCGGAGGAGTTACCTAGATTGACACCTAATCAGGAGTTTGATTTTGCTTTTGACTTAGTCGTGGGGATAACATCGTCATCTATACCTCTGTATTGTATGGCACTAGTAGAATTGAAATAGCTGAAGGTTCAGTTGTAAGAGTTATTAGACAAAGGTTTCATTAGACTAAGTCATTCACTGTGAGGAGCACCAGTATTGTTTGTTAAGAAGAAGGATAGGAAACTCTGCTTATGTGTTGATTATCGACAGTTAAATAGGGTTTCCATAAAAAATAAATATCCATTCCCTAGGATTGATGACTTATTTGATCAGTTGATAGGAGCTACAGTATTCTCAATGATAGATCTAAGGTTTGGGTACCATCAGTTGAAGATTGTAGAAAGCAATGCACACAAGACTGCTTTCTGGATGAGGTATAGACACTATGAATTTTTGGTGATGTCGCTTGGATTGATAAATGCACCGTTAGCATTTATGGATCTCATGAACAAGGTGTTCCATACTTATTTACATCTGTTTGTCATAATCTTCATTAATGACTTTCTGATTTATTCTATGGATAGGGAGGAGCATGCTAGACAACTCTGGATTGTGCTGCAAATGCTTCATGAAAGACAGTTGTACGTGAAGTTTTCAAAGTGTGAATTTTGGTTAAAGGAGATAGGACTTCTCGGGCATGTGGTATTAGGAGAAGGTATTTATGTAGACTCAAAAAAATTTGAAGCTATACTTGATTGGGAACAGCCCAAGAATGTGACAGAAGTTCACAACTTTCTAAGGTTAGTTGGTTATTATCGAATATTTGTTGAGGCTTCTCAGTATTTGCAGCCCCTTTACCGAGGCTTACCTGAAAGGGGGTAAAATTTCAGTGGTGTGACAAATGCGAGGCAAGTTGTCAGGAATTAAAGGAGTAATTGACTTCTGCACTAGTGCTTGCTTTACCTACCCATGGGGTTAGGTATAAGGTATATAGTGATGCCAATCACCAGGGAGGCAGGGACTTGGCAGTGTGCTTATGCAGGCCGGGAAAGTGATCGCATATGCTTCTATACAGCTGAAGAAGCATGAGCTAAATTATCCTAAACATGATTTGGAGCTTGCAGCGGTGGTGTTTGTACTTAAGATTTGGAGACACTATCTTTACAGGGAGACTTACCATATACACACCGACCACAAGAGTCTGAAATACCTAATAACACAAAAGGAGCTAAACCTCAGAAAAAGGAGATGGTTGGAATTAATTAAGGATTATAACCTAGCGATTGACTATCACCTAGGAAAAGCAAATGTGGTAGCCGATACACTGAATCGTAACTCCTGTTCGATAGTAACTGTTAAGAAAAATCCTCATATAACTCATTTGATGAGTATGCAGAGCCTTGAGGTTGGACTCTCAGTGGCTAAGGATGATGGAACATTACTAGCACGATTTGAAGTTTGGCCAACACTATTTGATGAGAATAGGAGATCACAGGTCGATGACCTCGAGTTAAAGGTTATTCAAGATAAATTACCATCCAAAGAGGATGAGGGGTTCTGACTGAGAGAAGATGGGTTGTTAGTCTTTAGAAACAGAGTCTGTATACCAAATGACCAAGATCTCAGGCTAGCTATCTTAGAAGAAGCTCACAGTTTGGCATATACCATGCATCTTGGTAGCACTAAGATGTATGGAACTCTTAGAGAGAACTATTGATGGCTAGGGATGAAGAGAGAGATAGCGAAATTTATGATCAGATGCCTTCCTTATCAACAGATAAAGACAGAGCATCAGAAACCAGCGGGTATATTGTCTTTGCATATTCCAGAATGGAAGTGAGAACATATGACAATGGATTTTGTAGTTAGATTACCTCATACATCGAAGGGTCAAGATGCTATTTAGGTTATAGTGGATAGATTGATGAATTTTGCTCATTTTCTGCCTATTCATATAACCTATTTATTAGAGAGGTTGGCAAAGTTGTATATTGATGAGATTGTGAAGCTACATAGGGTGCAAATTTCTATAATATTAGATAGGGATATGAGATTCACCTCTCAATTTTGGTTAAAATTCTAGGAATCTTTGGGGACTAAACTAAAGTTTAGTACTGATTTTCACCCCCAAACTGATGGTCAGTAGGAAAGGACTATTTAGACACTGGAGGACATGCTGAGAGCATGTGTATTGGAATTCCAAGGGAGCTGGGATGGGCACTTGCCTTTAATAGAATTTGCTTATAACAATAGTTATCAGACAAGTATCAGTATGCCCGATATGAAGCACTTTAGGGAGAAAGTGTAGGACACCTTTATGTTAGGATTAGGTTGGTACAACTAAAGTTAAAGGAGTTGAATTAATAGAAATTACCACTCAGAAAGTAAAGGTCATCTGGGAGAAAATGAAAGTCGCACAGGATTGTCAAAAAAGTTATGCGGATAAGAGGTGACAACCATTAGAGTTTGTAGTTGGTGATATGGTTTTCCTTCAGATATCACCTTAGAAAGGTATAATATGATTTTAGAGCCTAGGGAAGTTGAACCCTCGATATATTGGACCTTTCCGTATACTAGAGTGCGTCGGGACTGTGGCATAACTGTTGGAATTGCCACCAGACTTGAATAAGATCCATAATGTGTTCCATTCCTTTATGCTTAAGAAGTATATACCGAACCCATCTTATGTTATGGAGACACCTCCAGTGGTTCTAAAAGAAGACCTGAGTTTTGAGGTGAAACCAGTCTAGATTCTGGATTGACAGATAAAGAGGTTACACAGTAAGGAAGTTCCCACGGTTAAAGTTCTTTGGAAGAGTGACAGGGTTGGGAAGATGACATGGGAACTTGAGGATGCTATGAGATGTTAGTACCCCCATTTATTTGTATTATCAACTTAGAAGTTTTGAGGACAAAACACTTTTGAGGGGGGAGGACTTGTAACGTCGAACTCTTTGAGCCCTTTTTGTATTAGCCTATTACTATTGTATATTGTCATATACATAGTTGTATATGAGTTCAAAAATGTATTTGAATCCTTTGGGTATTTATGCCAGTGATATATAATGCTATATGCCTTTACATGAACTTAGAGTTCATCGGTATGCAAAATCCTGGAGATTTCTGACATATAAGCTTCTAAGTGTGTAAAATCAAGTTGATTGGATGGATATGGCTATAGTGGTTGAGTAAAATGTGTTGTAATGCCTTATAGGTGATTAGACATGATTCATAGATTTATTGGTCACTTAGAAAGGTTAATTGGAAAAGTTGATGTACATAAGGGCTTATTTGTAAATTGTTAAAAGCTAAGGGACTTAAAGGTAATTTTTCAATTCTTGGAGGACCAATATGTAATTTTATAAATTTAATGGGCTTAATTATAATGTTCAAAGGTTTAGGGACCAAAATGAAAATAAAAGGTTTGGTCATTCTCAAATTTTGGGTTTAGTTACAAATTTAAGAAAAGTTTGAAGGGTATAATGGTAATTTCATATGACCAAGGGCGAAATGGTAAATTCATCATGTTTAGTCAAAGAAGAGTCAAATTCTAGACCCTTCTTCATCTTATGGCTATGCACCTATTATTTTTCCTTAAAAAACTTTTTTAATTAAAAGAAAGGAGCAGAAAGGAGAAGAGAGAAGGAGAAAAGGAAGTTTCGGCCCTCACCAAAATTTCACCAAGTTTTTGATTCTCCAACCCAAACCAAGGTGTTCTAAGTTAATTTTGGGCTAAGGAACCCAAATCTATCATTAGATTTGGGAAATTATCAAAGAATTTTAAGATATCACTAAAGGAAAGTTTAGGCAAATTTTGTCTCATCTCTCTCTACATTATGATTTTGAGTTTGGTGTTAAGATATGTTGTTCTCCATGCTTGAATATGCATGAAACATGATTTAGATAAATGAAATGGGTCATGGAGAAGCTTCCTTAAGCTAAAACTGAATTTCCCTATCTTTGGTGAAAGTTTGTGAAATTTTGAATATCTTTTGAAATTGATGGTTTAAATGAACTCTATGATGTTAAGTGTATGTATAATGTGAATTGATGATGAAAAATGAGGGAGATGTTCATTGGAATAAGGCTGTCAAGTTTATGTGTTTGATAAAATGCCTAAGTGAACTTGTCTTAGGATTTAAGGATTTTGATGGTGTGCATTAAAAAGAGGCTTTCATGTTTACTTAGAGTAAACTTGAATTGTTGCTCAGATTGATGAGTACTGGCTTGATGTGCTTGGATTAAAAAGTGCATAATTATGCTTTGAAATGTGTAGGTATTGGATCAAGGCATTAAATGCCTTGGAAAATGCAAAAGAAAGCTTATGTGAATAATAAGGGTTGAGTTTTATACACTTATGTGATGGTGTATAAATATGAGTTATATGTTTGATTAGTAAGTACATTACCATATATAAAGGCTCGAAAGCTGTGCATCAAAGAGCTTGTACAGAGTATTGTTGAAGTTAAAGGAGTGTACACCTTCTTTTGAGATGGGTTGGAGAAAACATGTCTTTCAATTGGGACTAGGACAACCCAAAGAATGACTTGTATGTGAATTGTGAACCTAGGTAATGCATAGTAGAATTGAATCTCAAATAGATGCTAGTATACTTGTGTATTTAATAAACGATATTGTTTTGAATAACTCTTTGTACTTGGAGTGAAACTGATGTTTTTATTTCTTATTTTGAGGAATGATATTGTTTTCAACAAACATACAATTGAAGTCCAAAGGACAACGTTTTATTTTCTAAAAACTACATTTTTGAACCACTTTGCACTTGAAGTGTAAAAGATGACTTTATTGTATGAAAGAATGTTTTGGAACTTATATATGTATAACCGGGTCATGTATGCTGCATGCATGTACTCTCTTTTGGCTTAAAGCCATGACATGATTCCATTTTGATGGGTGGTACAACATATTAAGCGATCACTGTACCCTTGACGCTGGTACATAAAAGTTGAGTCTTTGTAATGACACCATTCTATGGGACTTGTGGGTGATTACATACCTAGAGGTCTGGTCACCGACGAGGTCATTACCTAAGGTTATGACGCTCTTATCGACCATAGTCTAGACTCACCATCGATGAAAGTTGAGCCAACACTAAGATTTGATAGGTGTGAACACTAGTTTGGCCGACTAGTGGTGACACATATAACTATTTTAGTTTCCTGATGAGACTTTATTTTTACATATGATGCTTTTTTACTCTTGTGTACTGGAGATGGAACCTATGTTCACGAAATGAGTGATAAATAAGCAAGGCCTATGTGGTTCCTAACCAGTATGGGATGAGTCACAGACTAGGTCTGTGTGTTTCTCTGTCACGTATATTCACTTTATAGGTGGTTATATGCATGTTAGATGTGTAAAACCGTCCTTAGGTTATTTGGACCATTTTGGTATATACTTGGTTCTATTTGCAACACTTGTTTTCTTTTTTGCTCACTAAGTACATAGTGTATTCATCCCCTCCGCTTTCTAACCATAAAGGTACACATTGTACTGGGCTAACCCATTCACTATCAGAGATGGGATAAATTATTCCTGCATCTAGGAGTTTTATGATCTCTTTCTTGACCATCTCCTTCATATTAGGGTTTAGTCTCCTTTGACGCTCTCTTACCGTTCTACATCTTTCCTTTAAGTTTATTCGGTGCATGCAGACATTCAGGCTTATTCCTCAAATGTCAGCAATCTGCCATTTGATGGCTCTCATTCGCTTCTTAACAACTTCCACCACCTTACGTTCTTATTTTTCACTCAATTGGTTTGAAATTATTATTGATAGCATTTGACCTTTACCCAAAAAGGCATACCTAAGGTGTGTAGGTAAAGGCTTAAGCTCTAATATCAGAGGTTTCTCTGAAGATGGTGTTGTGGGTGCTTCGGTTCAAACTAATTTATCTTGATGTATTGGAACATCTGCCTCCTCCATCTCATCATCTTCTTTAGATTCAGGAATTTGGTGTTCAATGTCAGCTTTTGTTTCTAATG
Source organism: Erythroxylum longipes (assembly GCA_027563885.1). NCBI lineage: Eukaryota > Viridiplantae > Streptophyta > Magnoliopsida > Malpighiales > Erythroxylaceae > Erythroxylum > Erythroxylum longipes. The sequence continues at coordinate 9,062 of JAOQMS010005487.1, forward strand.
ATTGCACTTTTGCTATGCTGCTCTCAACTTGTTCTTGCAAACTTTGATCCATGATTTCAACTTTCATGCATGTGCTACTCATTTTTAGATTCTTTAAGGCGCTATTCATATTCAATTCAACCTGATCTTTGTCGTTTCGAAGTGTCAATTTACCTTTATTAACATCAATTATGGCCTTTCCTGTGTTCATAAATGGTCAACTTAAGATTAGTGGACAGTTTTTATCCTCTTCAAAATCCAGAACCACAAAATCCATTGGAATAATGAACTTATCTACTCGCATCAAAGCATCCTCCACTATTCCTAATGTCCTTTTAATGGATTGATTAGCCAATTGAATTAACATTGATGTAGGCTTGACCTCTCCAAGTCCTAACTTCCTGAATATCGACAAAGGCATAAGATTGATGCTAGCTACCAGATTACACAAACACTTGCAATTCACCAACCACACAAGGTATGGCGAAACTTCTTGGATCTTTCAATTTTGAAGGCATTTGACTGGTGACTATGGAGCTGTACGTACCAGTTAGGGATACCATCTAATTATTGTCCTAAGTACGCTTCTTCGATAATATGTCTTATGAAAATTGTGCATATTTAGGCATACATTCTAATGCCTCAACAAATGAGGGATTTATCTGTAGCGTCCTTAGCTTCTCAACGAACTTTGTAAATTGTTCATCTAACTTCTTCTTTTTTAGTCGTTAAGGGAAAGGAATCTTGGGTTGGTACGGTAGAGGTGAAATATAAGGAGGATATTTTCTTATATCCACTTCTTTCTCCTTTTCTTGATTCTTCTTGACTGTCTTGACATGCTCCTCTATTGTTCTTGTGGTTGGTTCAATTTCCTTCCCACTTTGAAGTGTGATAGCCTTTAATTGTTCCCTTGATTTTGTTCCTAAAGTCTAAGAACATTTCTAAGATTCTGCATAGAAAGGGTGTTTGTCAGTTGACTTACTTGGGCTTCTAAGTTATAAATGGAAGACACATGATTCTTAGTGACCTGCTCAAATTTATCTTTCAGCTTCTTTTACGTATTATCTAAAGTTCCAAGCCTGTCTAGAATTTTTTCCAACTTGGCTTCCATCAAGCTGGCTTTATCTTACTGGAAGTCCGATTGCCCTTGAGGCTTGAACTGCCCTCCAATATTGCTTTTTGACCAAGAGAAGTTAGGTGATTCTTCCACCCAGGGTTGTAGGTGTTTGAGTAGGGATTATTACCCCTCCTCGTTCACATTGCGCCCTCATGTAGTTCACTTACTCCTGGTTGTCATCTCTCATCAAGTAGCAGTCCATAGTATTATGATCTACTTGACCACATAACTTACACTTCAATTGCATGTCCTTAACTAGAGTGGAGGATGATGCCTTTACACCATTGAGTTTTCGTGTCAAATTGTAGATCTTTGCTTGCATCTCCATCACCTGATCGACTGCGACGATTCCTTTTTATTTTCTAAAAGTGGTAGGTTGCCTACCTCGCTTACTCGCCTATAAGAAACTATTGCTCGCCATCTCCTCAATTAACTCCCCTGATTCATCAATCATGTTTCGTATCAAGGATCCTCCTGACGCTGCATCGATGGTGCCTCTAGTAGGTGGGTTAACTCCATTATAAAACATTTGAAGAAGGAATTCTTTCAGTAGGTTGTGGTGTGGGCACTTCCTCTACACGTCCTTGTATCGCTCCTACGCTTCATAAGTTGACTCCCCATCTCCTTATTGGAAATTAGTAATTTCCTTTATTATCTTAGTGGTCTTTGTCAACAAGAAGTATTTATCTAGAAAAACACGCACGAGCTGCTCCCAAATCGTAATGTTAGCGGGGCTCAGTGAGTGATACCAAGCCTTCGCTTTATGCCTAAGTGTGAAAGGGAATAGTCTAATCTTAACATCATCTTCCGACATCTGGTGATACCAGAAAGTATCACAGATCTCAAGAAAATTCACGATATGCGCGTTCAGATCCTCATTCATTAGTCCATAAAATTGGACGTTCTGCTGAAGTATGATCAGGAGGGCTGGCTTGATTTCGAACGGGGTTGCTTGAACTAGCAACTTAGCCACTCCTTGCTTAGATAGGTTGAACCCTGACCTTATAAAGTCTATGAGGGTCCGTTGTTGCTATCCAGTCACTTCCTGATCCACATTCCTCTGAAATTCCTCAGCCATTGTTGAATTTTCTACCTGCTCTTCTTCCTCTCGCCGAGCTTTCCTAAGGGTCGTTATAATCGCGTGATGTCTAATTCTAATGTCTCAGTTGCATGACTCGAACCCCTCGTGACTCTTGTGTTCATGCAAGAGCATGATTCCTTAGTAAAATGAAAGAAATAAAAATAAAAATTATAAACTATTCTAACTCCTTAAACTAGATAACTAAATGTCGCCTTCCCCGACAACGACGCCAAAAACTTATTCGCAAGGTTACACGCACTTACTATTTATAACCTTGTTAAATTCTACAAGTGCACAGGTTGTTCGCGTAGTACCTAAGGTATCAATCCCACGAGGAAGCCTAATCTAGCCCTAAAAATCTAAGGTCGTGCTAAAATTGCAATAATGCAAATTAAGTAAACTAATACAGAAAATAAACCAATCAACAATTAATTCAAGAATTGAGTTGTAGAAATCTAAACAAGATAACAACTCACATAAACCAATCCAAACCTACCTAGAAACTACCAAGTGAGAGAAAGGGGGTTTTAATTCGAAATTAACAAAATCTAGCAAATTATGCAATTCTCAACTTAACAGGTCTAGATGGTCTTAGGGTGAATTACTCTCTCTCGAGTTATAATTCTTGACCCTAATTGATGATCCCTAATTTAAATTATGAAATCGCGATCTCTCGATTCGTGGTTGGCCTAAAACCTCAATTAGTTCTAAATTGTCTATTAACCTATTAGGAATCTATGCTCGATCTCTCGTTACACGACTCTACCGGTTTGATTCAATTCTTAACCTATCAATTCACCTAACTCTCGTTAGCACAAATTGATTATGTTCCCTCGGCTCATCCTCTCAGTTTATTTCCTAGTTATTAAGAACATAATTTGAATCACAATTAAATCGGAAGAACCACAATCAAATAAACTCTATTAATCTCAAGAATTAAAAACACAAAGGTGAGTATAGACACAATCTCAACATTCAACATAAAACATTATTAACACCTATTTCAATTCTATACATGAATAAAACTAAAATAAATGGAAAATATGTTGGAAACGGAGATATGGAGTTGGTGAGAGTAGGAAACCACCTTTTTGGCGAAGTACGTCGTGTCAACCTATTCTCCGTGTCTCTCTTCCTTTGTCTCCTTCCTCAATCTCTCGATTTCTCTCTAGGTTTTTCCAGGATTAGATCACGTGAGTGCTCTCTTTTTCAGAGTCTCTAAGGTGCTTCATCTGACTTGTAATGTTCTATTTATACTTTTGAGGCTCATTGTCAAAGTTGGGGTCGAAATAGTCCAAAAAATCTTGCAAAACTTGAGCTTTTCTATTAGCCCGACCACAATCGTGGCTAGCACCTTAACCTTTCTGTCACGATCGTGGACCCATGTGTAAGATTGTGGCCTGAATTAGAGTCTTTCTATCACGATTGTGCCCCATGTGCATGATCATGGCCTGGCTGCTGCTGGCTTGTCCTTCTTTGTCACGATCGTGGCCTGCTGTGCCACGATCATGGGCTATGTCTTTGTCCCAAAACTATTCGAATCTTCTCCGTTCTTTACCATTTACCCTGAAACACTAACAAACGCATCACGGTACCTCAAAAATATAACATTTGAGCTCAAAGACTTAATCTAACCTATTAAAAATGCTAAAACACCCAAACTAACATAATTAAACCCTAAATGCACACACACCACTCAATTTCACACTAAATAAATAAGAATTCAACCCTAAAACATCATGCAAATGGTAACTATCAACATCCCTACACTTAAACATTTGCTTGTCCTCAAGCAGAAAAACAAAAACATATAGCAACACATAACACACAATGCAAAAATGAGGTAATGGCTTTAACTTCATGAAATAAATTTAATCTAGAATACAATCATTCAATTATTTCAAATCATTAATATACAAAATATGTGTCTAGGGGATTTGGACTAAATATGCAACTCAATTGAGACCTAATTGTTAATTTATTTAACATTCTTCATGTACCGCTACTCCTTATATACTTATCTCATCTGGGTGCCAAGCTCATTAATTTGCAGCATTATTTGTTGATGGCTAGAGGCCATTTGGTCAAGGATTTGCTAGAATTTGTAGACCTCTGTTGCTGCGGTTGGTTCCTTTTCTACTACTTCTTCTTGGGGCTCTAGGGGTGCATGAGATGTGGATGGTTGTTGATGGTAAAACCTATCAACTTGATCTACACTTAAAAATTGCAAGTGAACATGTCGTGACTTGTAGCTTAAAAGAACGGATATCAATGCCATAGGGATTGATGCCCAGACACTGCTTAATTTTGATAAAAATTTATTTAAAAAATGAAATTGTTTAATAAAAATAATGTAGAAAATTTAAATAAAAATTAAAAGACTAACTCAAGACAATAGACAATACCAATGTGTAGAAAAAAATCAGAATTCAAGAATCTAAAGGCTAGAGATTACTTTTTTTCCCTATTTTGTCTCCCTCCTATTTTATTGATTGAATTGTGTCTTACCATAGATTTTCGAATGTATTAACTACCCTCTCTCAAGGTGTAATTAATTGTACCTAATTGAATTAAAGGGAATCAATTGGACGATCTCTCAACCTACCTAATGACTTGACCTATTCAACTAGTTATTAAACTATCGTATGGGTGATTATCTGAGATCTCTCTTATAATATTCAATTAACGTGATGATAGTAAGTCTATAGGTCGCCCACTCTCATTGTATAATCCTACACAAATTTATCTTACTCACTCTCTCAATTTGTTGCAAGATAACAAATAAAATCAACAATCATCAAAGATAACTTCATTCAATTCAATAAAATCCGAGTTCTAATAAAATAGTTCAAAAGCAATCCCTAAAACTAAATCAAACTAACATGGTCTCTATAACATCATCAACATTCAAATAAACCATTTTACAAAGAATAGAAGAAGTAAGACTGACAAAAAATTGAATGAAAAGACTCCTTCTCTTTTTTGCCAAAATATGGAAATTTTAGTGTTGATGTGTTATTTTTCCTAGTCTTGATGATAATCCTTGACTTTAATCCTTCCTCAGGGCTCCAAACATGTGTTCTTTACTCCAAAGATGGTGTTTCTATAGAAGGGTTTCGTCGTCCTAAGATGGAGGCTTAATGATGGTTAAATAGTCTAAAAACCCTAAGTTTAATGAAGCCTTGCATATTGTCTCGGATTATGATTCCCACGATTGTGGGAATTGGCCACAGAACACTTCCTCTTTTCTTTTCCTCTTGATTTCTAACTTAAGCTCCAAGTCGCTACATCTTCCTTCCTACACAAAATAGTCAATTCTTATCCCAAATTAACATCAAATATCAAAGAACAACAATGGAAATCAAACTAAACAAAAACATACAAAATGAATCCTAAACTACAACAATAATCAACAAGTATGCAGAAAAATACATGCTAATTACATAGGAAAAACATAGAATAATGCACACCTATCAATGGTTGAGAAGTGGCTTCATCTTTGCCCTTCCTGTTCTTTATTGCAGTGCAGTGCGCGTGTGAGTATTTCAGAGCTCCATAGAATAGGGCTTCAAAATTTCAGAGCGTCTCAAATAAGATACATCAAATATATCATTTCTAGTCGTACGCACACTATCCACATCAAGATTATAATATAAAGCCAAAGCTGTAACAATGTATGACATACCAAAATAAGAGCTTTTCTTATTGACACAACTTACAATAGATCAAAAAATCGATAAGGGGTATTTCTTTTGATTTTATAATCCATGCACTAAATGAAGAAAAGTTCCTTAGAAGAGAACTTATTACTTTTAGTTTTGTTAAAAACCATTAGGCATATAAACTTATGAAGAAGTAAGTGCTCGGCGCTACGAATTAAAGTATTTGGTGCATTCCTAGAGTCGAAATTGGTTTCGCCTGAAGGAATTTTCCAATAATCATCCGTATAAAAGTCATCGTTATCATCCAAAACTTTAGTGTTCGATAAATCGAAAAAAGCATGAATGATAGTATAATCAATTTTATAAGCATGGCCATCTATGCTAAACCAGAATGTATCCATTTTAGGATTGTAACACTTAGTGGTGAAAAATTCTATAGTCAACGTAGGATATATCGACACATCACAACAAATTAACCGACCCCAACCAATATCTGTAGCCAATCTCTTAATGTTTTGCCATAATCTTATAGTTTCTAACAATTTAAAATCAAAGTATCTAGGAGGCATTAACTCTCTATCCTTAAAGTCACGAAATCACATACTTCATCTTTCGAAAAAATAGGAAATGGGGCAGAAAAAGTGGCCGCCATATCTGGTTTACCTTCTCCTGAGACTTTAAGGTGCAATTTGTCGGTTGGTTTCCAGGCTGCAGCGTTCTTTGGAGCCATTACGAGAGAAAAATCTGTAAAAATAAGCAAGAGAGATGTGAGCATATTTTCGAGAGAGAAAGAGATCAAATCTTACCAAATCCTTGGATTCTTAAGTGATTAGTGTGAAATAAGTGTAAAGGAATGAAAAATGGATGGAAAAAGTGAAGAAAATACCTAGATTTGAGTGAAAGATTAAGGATTTGAGAGATTTGCAGAGTGGTTTTCATGTTTTTAAGAGAGAGAAGTTGTGAAAAATTAAAGAATGAAGAAATAAGGGGGGAATTTAAAGTTTTTTTGGATAGGGTAAACCATGATCGTAGGAATCCCTGTCTTTCCCACGATCGTGGGTTGGGGCTCTAGAAATATTATGGAGAACCTTAACCCATGACTGTGACGATCATGGGTTAAGGCTATGGAAACTTTCTCGAGAGCCTTCCCACCGTCGTGGAAAACATATCAATTCCCATGAGTGGAGGTTACTCCAACTTTTCGAATTTCTTAACACTCTTCCAAGCTTAGCATGTATTCTCAATATTCAAACAACCTACAATCACATCAAAAATCATAAAAACAAAAAGAAATTTAAAGAGAAAACAAGTTAAAACTGAAACAAAATAACATAGGAGTTCTAACAAATAAAATAAAAAATCATCAAAGACAACTTCATTCAATTCAACAAAATACGAGTTCTAACAAAATAGTTCAAAAGCTATCCCTAAAACTAAATCAGCCTAACATGGTCTCTATAATATCATCAACATTCAAATAAACCATTTTACAAAGAGTAGAAGAAGTAAGATTGACAGAAAATTGAATAAAAAGTCTCCTTCTCTTCTTTGCCAAAATCTGGAAATTTTGGTGTTGATGTGCTATTTTCCCCAATCTTGATGATGATCATTGACTTCAACCTTCCTCAAGGCTCCAAACATGTGTTCTTTACTCCAAAGATGGTGCTTCTATAGAAGGGTTTCATCCTCGTAAAATGGATGCTTAATGATGCTTAAATAGTCAAAAAAATCCTAAGTTTAATGAAGCCCCGCATATTGTCTCGGATTATGATTCCCACGATCGTGGGAATTGGCATGATTCCCATAGTCGTGGGAATTGGCATTATTACCATGGTTAGAACACTTCCTCTTTTCTTTTCCTCTTGATTTCTAACTTAATCTTCAAGTTGCTCCATCTTCTTTCCTACATAAAAATAGTCAATTCTTATCCTAAATTAACATTAAATATAAAGGAACAACAATGGAAATCAAACTAAACAAAAATGTACAAAATGAATCCTAAACTACAACAATATTCAACAAATATGTAAGAAAACACATGCCAATTACATTGAAAAACATAGACTAATGATCACCTATCAACATCCCCACACTTGAATCTTTGCTTGTCTTCAAGCAAAATAAACACTACCACTCAATTCTATCATTTCATCTTCACAAAGATCAAAGCATACAATCCCTCAAATTTTGACTAGCTCAAATATATAATTAATATACATGTCATGACTACTTTTTCATTGGTGTACATAAGCAAACTCAACAATTGACATCATCACTCAAAGATAAGTAAAGATGCA
>JAOQMS010005669.1:0-17175 GCA_027563885.1 Erythroxylum longipes
GCTCCCTTATCTTAGGGTTCGTATCGGAATGACCTATGGGCGTCCCGGTGCGTACCCTAGGGTAATGGGGTGTTACAATGTTGATTCTGAATATTGAAGGTCCAATGATTTTGACATATGGATGAGATATTAAAGTGCACCTTGTATGAGAATATGACGAAATAAATGTGTTTTCTCAACTTAAATGTTGAATGCCGAACCAAGATCCGATGACATGTAAAAGTGAACGTTAAAGTGAAATAAAGTGACTGATTGAGCACATATGATTGATGCATTTCATTATATGAATGCATAATAATCTAAAGGTTGTTGTAACCGGAGTAGCCATCGAAAAAGAGCTTAAAGATCAGAATGTGAAAAAGAGCTTAAAGCTCATAATGTGAAAAAGAACTTAAAGCTCAGATTGTGAAAAGGAGCTTAAAGCTTAGAAAGTGTATAAGAGCCAAAGGCTCAGTATGTAAAATGAGCCCTATATCACCAACAGATAAGGGACAATTATTAATGAGCCTAGTATCCATAATGGATACGGGACAGTTATAGGCACTCTGTCACAATAAAAACAATTGAAAGTGAGTCTCATGAGCATTGCATATGCATTTGATATGTATGTTTAAATGATGGAAATGCACTGTTTAAATGGTTCAAATGTGAAATGTGAAATGTGAAATAAATGAATAAGGTGTTAATTGATGTTACATGATGAATTACTGCAGTGATGAGAGTTATGTGATGCTTTATGCAAAATGCAAAGACGTGAAATACATGTTATATGTATTTATGTGATGTATGAATTGAGTAAACCATTGATGATGGTTATCTCATCTGAATTCGCAAAATTCACCCAAAATTTGTAATATTTTTCAGGCTCAGAAGAGTTACCCTGTTAGGTTAACGGGAGTACAAAAAATGCATTCAAGTAAGAGATAGAGTTCGGGATCAGTTTGCGTCTTCATTTTTATTTTCTTATTTTTGTATCAATTTATCTATTCTGCGATTTCTGTACAATTTTCTATATGTAATGACTTCTGAAATTGGAATGTTTTGAATGAAAGTGATCAAAGTGTAAGAATAATTATGATTTCGATGTTTATGAAATAAAAGTATAAGCCTGAATTTGATTATTGATTTCCGCACATACAAGTGAGTTTTTTTGAAAAATTGTACTGAGTTTCGAGTGTTTCACTAATTAATTGTTCTAGCATGCCACCCTTGCGACGTACGCACTCGGATATCACTCAGGATGTCTGGTACATGTCTTGCGAAGGTGGGGTGCTACAGTGTGTTCTTCTCTGAAATACAAAATAAAGATACAAGTAAGGAAAGTACTCAAGGCATGAGCATATTAGTGTGGTTGAGGTTTTTCTAAAAGAGGATATGAACATGTTAAAGCCCGTATATATATATACAAATAAAGGAAGTGAATTATACAACCTGTGATTGTACTAGATCTCATATCCATATATGAATAATAGGTTATCTATTCTTTAAATACATTTTTAGTAAATTGTAAACTCTAAAAGGATTCCAGGATATATTAAAGTCATGTTTGAATTAGATTGAATATGATAATTAACAATTTGTATAGAATTGTCCTAGTAGACTTTACGTATCAATTTCCTTATTATAAACCTACTTATATAAAAAGAAAAAGTTTACAATTTTCAATATGATATTAAATTTAATAGTGAAATCAATTATTCTTAGATCTTGAGGTCATAATTATATCTTATTGACTAAACTATGTTAAAAATATTCTTGTGTTCTTATTGTTTTTAATACAACTTTATTCTTCTTATACTTGATTTCTCAACAATCTTTAATTATTCTATCTTACTTAGCATAAATAATGCATTTTTATGAATGAACTTTTATAAGCTTGATATTAATCATTTTTTATGTTTGAAACTCAATGACTATTTCAATAATACTAACAAGTGAATGTTGGTAGTTAGACCTTAAGGAAGTAACTCTAAGTTAGAGCAAAGCTCTATTTGGAGAAAGAGCTTCTTCAAACAATACGAGTGGGTTCAGAGAGAAAAATATTTTTGGTTATCATATTTTATTCTTATTTTTATTTTCTTTTTTAATAATTATATTTAGATTGATTTATATTTGTAATTCTCAAGTAATTTTAACCATAAGAGGAATATAAACTATATGTCCAATTTTCCATTTTGATGTATGTATAGTTTTTTTATTATTATTAGATTACTAATGTTATTCTTTATGTTCAAATTCTTCGTTTCTTTAATACACTCTTTGCTATATTATTATTGTTGTTTCAAGTTTAGTAACTTATGGGCTGTAGAAGAAATACAACCTCTATCCATTATATCATTGCTCTTAGTCGCATGTCTATCTAAACTTCTCCTTCCCCTGTTTTCCCACAAAACAACCTAGTTCCCCATACCTCAACAGCCAACAACCATCTCTAAAATGTTGCTTTCCTTATGGAACTAAAAAAAATCTAAAGTAACCCCTAATTGAAACCTGAAAACACTTTTTATAAAACCTACGTACCATCTTCTTTCCTTCTCACCAGCACTAACTTCCTTGCATTAACCCCCAAAATAGCCCACGGAAAACAACCTAGAATGGCAATTGAGAGAACTACATGAAGTTCAGTCATCGGAGGCCCAGGGAATTTGGGCAAGCTCATATAGTGGAATCTAAAGAGGGAAAGCCGATTTAAGCACCATTGGATGTTCTATAACAAGGCGTTAGAAAATATCGAAAAAAAGGTTGCCATTCCTACTAGTATAATGATAGGTCGAAGTAGCTTGTAAAAACAGGTCTGGAGAGCATGATGGTGAAAGAAGATGATTTTTCATCTTTAAGTTCAATGCTAAAGAGAACGCATAGAAGGTGCTCGACACTGGGTCTTGGCATGTGATGGGGTACCCAATTCTCATCAAGAAATGGCAGTGGAGAGTCTCTTTGGACAGAAGTAAGTTGGAATCTATCGCTTTATGGAATAATATAGATAAAGTGCCTCTAGAATATTGGTCATCTGAATGATTAAGTTACATTGTTAACAAAGTTGGTAAGCCTTTGGAAGTTGACGAAAATACAACTTTAATGAAAAGGATATGCTTTGCAAGGGTTAGTGTAGATGATGATATTACAAAAAAAACATCATGACAAACTTAAAATCATGAAACTTATGGAAAATGGAGAATTGGAGGAAGACACAATAGAGATCTCATACATATGGAGACCTAAGGCCAAATATGAAAAGCAATTTTGGAGGAAAAAAGAAGTGCTAGTAGGGAATGAAAATGTAAAGGAAACACCAGAAGCTATGGAGGGTAACTAGGTCGCACAATCTGGTACTAATAATGAGCAGGTGGGCACTCAGGCTGAACACAATAGGTCAAACAATGAACTGTAGGAACTAAGTAAGGCCTTAGAGGACACTTAGACAAATAAAGACTAATGTCTTGTAGACCAGAAGTAACAGGACAAGTTTGAGGAGGTTACTAGTCTATTAGCTAAAGGGAAGTAGGAGAATGAGGGGCTAAAATAGGGAACAGAAAATAAATGGAAAGCACTTCGGTGAGGGAAAAGGATGAAACATCTGACTCTTAAAAAGATACATAATAAGTTAAAGAACTAGACAAAAAAGGTCTACGAAGAAGAATAATGGATGAAGTTAGCAGCATGAAATATGAGAGGGCTAAATAGCCGTAATAAACAGCTTGCTATTATGTTGTTTATCAAAAACAATAAGCTAGATTTGGTTGGTTTCTTGAAACCAAAATAAAGAGGGACAACTTGAATAGAAATATATGGTTTGAAGATAAGGACTAGAAGGTAGTCACTAATCATAACTGTCACATAAATGGCAAGGTGGTGATCAGCTTCAACCTCAAAAAGTGGAGATGCTTGGTAAGCTATAAAATAAACAACTCATCCATTGTGTTCTACTACTCAAAGAAGTTAATCTGGAAATTGAAATCACCATCGTATATGTAGCAAATCATAGATTTCAAAGGCAAAATATATTGAGGGAAATCATAAGCCTTAGCAAAATCATAAAGTCCCATTACACGGTACTAGGGGACTTTAATTTTAGCTAAAAATGAGTGAAAAAAGGGAGGAAGAATATGGAAACCTAAGGATTGCAGAGATTTACAAGAAATGGTAGAAAACTCTAAATTTTTTTACCTGAAATGTTATGGAATCGGGTACACTTGAAGCAACTAAAAATATTGGGGAATAATATCTTTTAAAAAATTGGATAGGTGTTGTGAATCGACAATGGTTGGCACAATTCCCTTTGAGGTATGCTAAGTTCGAAAGACCCCAACTCTCGGACCATAGTCCATTAGTAGTGGACCTACAACCTAGTGAGTCAAGGACATATGCAGCCTTCAGGATTTTCAATCACTTAATGGATCACTCCAATTTTAGGGTGGTACTTAGACAGAGAATAGAGATGGTAATTCCAAGTACAAGAAGCTACAAGTTGGCTATGAAGTTAAAAGAATTAAAAAGTGATCTGAAAAACTAAGTAGGGATATGCAGAAGCCAGAATAGAGGGAGCTAGATAAACCTCTAGGTAAACTAAAAACTTACCAGAATAGCTTGTTATTAAGCCCTAAGGACAGGATACTTAAGGGAGAAGGAGAATGAGTTATTAAGAAGATACAATCAACTACTATTAAGCACCAACACACTATTGAGATAAAAATCTATAATGATATGGTTGAAAAAGGGTGAGCGATGCACTAAATTCTACAAGAGTGTTATTTTAGCTCGAAGGAAAAAAATGAAATAAAGTTCTTGGAAGATGAAGCAGGGAAGAAGCATGATAGTCTGGGAGACATAAAAATATTAGCCTTTAAATACTTCTCCAAACAATATGGGACAATATCTAGTATCAAGGGAATACTAGAAAAGGTATTAGAAAAAAATTAGCAAGATCTTGGCCCAAAATAAAGAAGAGTTATCAAGGATATTTACCAGAGAGGAGGTAAAGGATTTTATTATTTCTCCAAACCCTGATAAATCTCCATGGCCTAATAGCTATAATGGTAAGTTCTTTCAGAAAAATTGGAATATTATAGGCGAAGAGGTAATTGGAGTAGTGCAAGAATTTTTCCAAAATAGGTCCCTACTCAAAGAATGGAACGAAACATTTGTGTGCCTTGTCCCTAAACATAATAATGCAAAAATGTTGGAGCACTTCAATCTAATTATGTTTTGCAACATCTTCTACAAAACTATCACCAAGATTTTAGCCAACTATATTAAGAGAATTCTGGGGAATGTAATCAGTCCTAAACAAAATGGCTTCCTTAATGGAAGACCAGTGGCTACAAACATTCTATTATACCAGGAACTATTGGAAGGATACCAATAAAAAAATGAAGAATTGCATTATTAAATTTGACCTGGCCAAGGCATTTGATTCGATTAATTGGACCTTCCTCTTCAAAATCCTCAAAATTGTTAGATACTCCAAGGAATTTAGAGGATGGATAACAAATTGTTTTACAACAGCTACATTAGTTATTCTCATTAATAAGGAACCTACCAGACTTATAAATGTCAGGTAGGGCTTAAGGCATGGGGTTTTATTATCCCCCTACCTATGTGTTCTATGTATGGGGGCTTTGTCCACTCTTCTTGCTAGGAATGCAAGGATTCACCCTGAGTTCTAGTTTCACCACAGATTTAGGGGCCTAAAAATTACCCACCTAGTTTTTTCTGACGATCTATTGCTTTCTTTAGGTCTTAAAGGCATTCTATAAACTTACTTTTGAATACAATCAAGGAGTTCCAGGAGGTATCAAGATTGAGAAGCAATCCTATGAAAAGTTTCTTCTACTTATCAACTTATTCCATCAATTAAGTTGGAATTAAGGCCATAGAGATGGGGATTAAGTAAGGGAACTTATCATTTAAATACCTAAGAGTACCAATATCTAAAAGGAAGCTCACAATAGTAGAATGTCAATCTTTGATGGAATCAGTGAATGCTATAATGTATCAATAGACAAATAGGTACTGAAGCTATAAAGGAAGACTTTAACCTAGCCACAGTCGATTCTAAACAACTTATCTACTTAATAGTTCAATCATGTCTCTTTGTCAAAGAGCATCCTCAATAAAGTAAATACAAAGCTTTGATTATTCTTATGGAATGGATTGAGCTAAAACATAAGCAAAGATAAAATTATCTAGAGCAAAATTTGTAAACCAAAGCACCAGGGTGGGTTAAGATTAAGTTCATAAAGACTGATTAGCAAAATAAATATAGAAAAAAATTTCTAGTGGTTATGTAGCAAACAAGAAGACTAATGGGTAAAGTGGATTAATAACACCTTCATAAAAAACGGTAGCATATGGTTACTAAAATAGAAGCAAGGAAAGTTAGGTGCACTGAAGGAAATTCTAGAAACAAGAAGTTGGATGCAAAATATGGTTGTCCATAAGATCAAAAATGGTAAAAACACCCTGATCTGGTATGTCAATTGACACTGCAGAGGACCCCTCTTTAAGGTGAAAGAACTTCATCACATAAGGTGGACGGTAAGTGTAGAAACTACGGTTAGTAGATTCATAAGAGAAAACCAATGGTTTGGCCTTTCTATAACAATAGATACTCTATTTTCGCCTTCAATCAAATGCCAAACTACCAGTAGAATGATAAGGGTCAAATCCAGTAGGCAGCCGACAGTTCTGGACATTTTAGCACAAAGAAATGTAAAACACTACTACAGGAAGATTTAAACGTAAGAGTTCAATGGGACACATTAATTTGGGATATCAACATTAAACTATCTCACTCCTTCATTCTCTAGCTGTGCATGAATGAGGGACTGCTCACTAAAGACAGGTTGAAGTTTTGAATTAATAATCTCAACTGTGAACTTCCCAATACCGAGATGGAGAATATAGATCATTTAATGATTGAATGTAGCTACATTAAAGAGATATAGAGTATAATCCAAGCTAAATTGAATACAAACTCTCAGGTACACACTTGGAAGGACATTATCAATTGGTTGTGCAATCTCAAAACATTGAACAAGGTGTATTACAAGGCCTTAAAGATAACATTGGACACAATGGTATACTATGTTTGGAAGGAGAGGAATAGCAGAATTTTCAAATAAACGAGCAGATGCTTGGAGACATTATATCAGGAAATCATCCACTAATGTAGGACGGGTTTGATACCTAGAGAAGTACATACCAACTTGTCATTTTGTCTTAGAGAGAAATGGAATTTTAGTTAAACTACCTTGTTTTCTAGACCTCTAGGATCTCTACTTATTAATATAGAAACTATTATTGTATTTCCTTAGTTTTGAGCATCAGAGGCTTTTATATAAAATTTACTTATGAATGAAAATTATTATCTTTCGGAAAAAACTTATGGATTGTGGTACCAAATTGAAATAAGGTAGAAAATAAAAGAATTTTAACAGTTACATGGACTTGAATGTATTATTTAGCTAAATAGGACTTATATGGAGGTTTAGTATGAAGGCATGGGGCCAGGTTGATTCGACCAGGCTTCGAGCCTAACTTAGACCTTTTTTTAATTTTGGACTTTAAATTGGATTCAAGCTCGGCTACCCAAGCATGATCCCATCCAAAGTCTGGCAACTTGTCACAGTATAAAATGTTACACTAATATAAAACAATGTTATTTTACACTGTGAAGAAATTGCTTGTATAGTATAAAATGGTGACGTTTTATACCTAATGTAAAATGATGTCGTTATACATAGTAAAGGACTGCTTTTATTATTATATAAAATGACTTGGTTTTACATCTAGTGTAAAAGTGTAAGATGTGGTATAGGTTATAAGCATCTTAATCTTCATTGTTTTATTCCTCTTTTACGTTCCTCTTCTAACGCATTCTTCTTTGTTCCTCTTCAGGTGTTCTTCTACTATTGGCTGCTAATGTGTTACTTTACTACTGGCTACTGCTATGTTCTTCTTCTTCGTCCTTCTACTGCGCCTCCCTCCATCTGCTGGTTATGCCTGCGTTATGCCACTGTCGAGCATAAACACCAATCCTCATTCCTCAATTCACTGAAGAGTTTGATTTTTTTAATCTACTGATGCATTGTCAGAAGCTTCCATAAAAATATGTCTAAATTACCACAAAATCCATTCAATTTGTCAACCTGTGATTTTTACCCTTTTGCACAATACTTGCATTGGGTTAGACTACATAAACCTATATACCTTACTTATTAAGAAGTATAATTAACTTAAATTTTCTTTCCACAATAGGCTATTCTTATCATATTTGGAAAGGTAGCTTAGTTCAAGTTTTTGTACCTTTGACAAGAGTTGTAAGTATAAATGTGCAATCAATTAAATTGATGTTTAAAATGTTGTTAGTTTCTGAGTGATTTCTTAAAAATATTATATCTTAACTTGAGTGAAACCAATATGCACCTATTCAAATTAAAAGAATTAAAGTTCTTTATTTTTATTGGTTTAGCAAGATTAGTTGTAACTCAGGGATTAATTGAGTTAGCTGACTTTGAATAATACATTAAATCATTAAAAGAGTTGATAAGTTTATATATTATTCAAAATATATAACACCTCCAATTTGGACCAAAGGAAGAGTTGTCAATTATTTTGTTATTTCATAATTTCAACTTAATACAAATTCATTAGCCTTTTAGAAATATAAACTTATTTGGAAAAAAAATCAACCAAGACATAAATTTATTTTATAGTTCTTGGAAATCATGAACACAAAAACTAGGCATACAAATTTCTTAACATTTTAGTAAATATTTAATACAGGAAAGGAGAATCTCTAAGGAATGACCAAGATTTTGATACATTCATATACTTAAAACTTTAGGCTGTGATTTTGATGAGATATTTAATTGGTTCAGTGTAGATTTTGACATGTTCATATACTAATTGTAGTGTAAGTGGATTGGATGGAGAATAATTCAACTATTATTTGATTCCATATATTGTATTATATGATTTTATTAAGACATCACTAATTTAAACTTTTGTTGAAGATGTTTTCTATTTATCTCTAGTGATTTACTTGTTGGTTCCTTTAGTCTAGACTAGTGAAGTTGTAAAAGAAAACTCAATAGGTGAAGTTTTTGCATTTGTATTGTTGGGTAACACTTAAGTTATTGTAATTGTTAATTGAGTTACATTTTGAGTTATTTTTCTTCTCTTAAACTCTGACTATATGGTAGAAATTAGATGTCATATGTTGATTTACTTGAAGATCATTTAATGGGTTAATTTGCATTTTGAAGCTTACTAAATATACATGTGTTCCTTCTTTCCATACATTTGAGCATCAAATTATTTTGTTATCATCCTTAAAGTACATACTAGAACATACATAACACTAGAATAAAGACCAACATATGTCATCAAGAATCTCTATATCATTCTTATTTATTCATATAGATGGATGAGCACATTCCTTCAATGCAGAGTTTTAATCTAATAGTGAAGAGTATACAAGCGGATACTTCTAATCCAGTACTAAGCGAAGATATCAATACACCAGGTCTATTGAGAAGTGATGTTTATAATCACTTCAATAAGACTAAATCAATTGGTGGAGTAGAGAAGACGAATGTAAATATTGCCTTAAGATGTCAGCTGATGGTTCAAAGGGTAAAACCTGTCATTTAAAGAGATATATGGATTCTTGTAATAGAAAGAAGATTGTATCAGGAGGTTAAATATTTTTTACCCTTAACTTAATGAGAAGGAAGAATTAAATAACTACTACAACTTAGGATAATAATAGATAAAGGATTTTGATAGCTAGTATGGTCATTGGTGATGAATATCCAATCATTATGATTGATAGCAAAAGATTTAGGATATTTCTCACCTCACTCCAATCAACCTTCATGATCCAAACTCAGGTTACCTTAAAGAAAGATATTTTGAAGATATACAAGGATCAAAAGAAAGAAATATTAAAAATGTTATCGAGCATTGGAGGACGGGTTGCCATCCCAACCAACATGTGGACAGTTGATATGATAGGATTGAATCATCTTATGTTTTCTTATGCATTTTAGTGTCTTTTTAGTCCTATTATTGTGTTTAAATACTCAATTTGTGTTCATCTTGTGTTAACATATAGATTAAAGGAGAGAACATAAATACATGCTAAAAGGAATAAGTTTGACAAAGTTTGGACAGCCATCCATAGAGGAGAAACCATTAAAGGCATGTAGAGGAGAATTGGAGAAGACCTGAGAAATAACCCAGGGCCACGATTTTGGCAAATATACCATGATCGTGACAGAAGCTTGATCACAAGGCCATGATTGTGGGTAGTCGACCACAATCGTAGGGAGTCAACCATGATCATGACAAAAGCTTTAGCATAGCACCACAATCATGGGGAGTCATCCATGATCGTGATAGAGAGCACGATGCACTAAAGGCCACAATCGTGGCCTGCGTGCAGACAGGCACAGATGACCTTCCGAACTTAAATTTTTTAGGGCTTTTTAGACTTTTTAGCATAGGAAAATCCTAGGTTTTACCCTAAATGGAACATACTAGATTAAAAAAAATAGATAGAAGAACCTAGAGGAGGCTACACAATTTGCCACTTTTGGAAAACTTCAAGAAGAGAGCAGAAGAAGAGAGAAGGAAGAAGCAAAGAAGGAAGGAGAAGAGAAGTTTTTGTTAATTTCTTTATGCTTAGTTAGGTTATTTCATTTTCAATGCTTATTTTCATCTGTCTTAATCTATTCATTCCATTAGTTTAGAGCTTTTTTAGTGTTAATCACATTTTTACATGTGCTAGAATATTTAGAATGAATGTTTGCTGGATTTTATAGTTGAAACTCACGAATTTTGTAAGGAACCTTCATGATATATCAATGGATGTTTATTTATACAATTTTTCATCTTTAATCATGGCTGTTTGAGTTTATTTATGCGTTTTTGCATATCTGAATTTATTGGTTATTTAAATGTTTAATGGTTTATGTTATGTTTTTTTGCTTATTTGTGATGTTATTGATTAATTTGTGCTTAACAGTTAGGATTTATGCATGTTCTTAGATTCATAATCAATTAATTTATGTTTTTGTGCAAGTTGTGTGTGCTGGAAATTTCATTTTGATGCAATTAGTTTAGAGTTTGTAATTCGGGTTATCATTAGTCACTTGTTAGCATAAAGAGTTTTGATTTCTATTAAGATAGTGTTGAATTTTAGTTTTTATCACTTTGTTCAAAATTTCCAGCCTTGATTTTATTTAATTGAGTATGGGTTTTGTTTATTTAATATCAACTGTGCTTAATATGAACATGTGTGGCTAGACTACTTAGGGGTTTGGAGATATTATAAGGGTGAAGGGATGGAAATTGTGAGAATGGAGATGAACTTGTCTTGAATTGGTACTTGTAGGTCTAGGTTGGTTTGGGATTTAAGATAAATGCATGAATTAGGAATTGCTTATAGGCTTGATCACCCTTTAGCTAATTTTCTAATTTGAAGGCTAGGGCGTGTGGTATGTAATAGTCCATAGTGATTCCTGAAAGTAGCAATAGGCTAGTTGAATTTATTAGGATACTTAATCAACTAATCTAGGATCTCATACCTTTAGTTTACACCTTCCGAGATTATATGTAGGTGGCCTAAGTTAGTTGTTTCTTAATACCTATTGCATCTTTGCTATTAAACTTGGAGAGCCTATTTTAGGTTATAGGGGAGATACGAGCATTTCTAGAGCTGATTAGTTTTGCCTATTTTAGAGAAATTGAGGGTGCGAAAGCTTAATGGACTCTATAGGCTAACACTATGATGAGAGTACCTTCTATTTTGGTTCAAGGATCAATGAACTTCCCATAATCCTGATGATATCTCCAACCTGTTTCTTTACCATTGTTATTAGTATTTTCTAAATTTTCTCTATGTTTGTCCTTTTGGATTAAATTCATTGCGTCTTAGCTGTTTCACTCCCATCATTTCAGGGTGTTTTGTTTTCTTATCTTTGCAACATTTGAAATAGCATTTTCATCCAAGCTCTCTATGGTTCGACCCTAACTCGCCATTTACTGCATAGTTTGGTAGTTAGGAATTTATTATTTGGTAGTGAACGACAGGCTATCATGATAACTAAAAAAAAGGTTATATGGTAGTACATTATATTGATGAAGATTGGACTCTACTCAATAGACTACTAAGGTAAATTACATTCTTTAATTGTCTTATCATTTTTTATTATGTTATGATTGATATTTGTTCATATTTGTAAATGATAGGTTTATTTATGTGTTAACACCATATATAAGAGAAAGGTTCACAAACATGTTAGTCAAGTGTTTAACAGATTATAATATCAACACCAAGCTATCTACCATAACACTCGATAATTATAGCATGAAAGATGTGATGACTGAAAAGGTGAATAAGTTACATGTTGGGAGCTTATTGGTTAGTGGGAGGTTTTTCTATATGTTTTATTTTTTGCATATTATGAATTAAATTATGAATGACAAGTTCAAGATAATAAAGGAAACACTAGAGTTGATCCAAGATAGTGTAGTATATTAAAGTGCAACCCTTAAAAGCGTTAAAAATTTTGACAAAATTACACGACTATTATGTATTCCGTGGACAAATAAGTTGGCATTGAATTGTCCTACTAGATAGAATTCAATCTTCAAGATGTTCGAGTTGGCAATCCAATGTATTAAGGTGTTTACTAGGATAAGACATCAAGTTTCTCAGTATATTTGCCTACCTATTGAAGAGCAATGGGAGTTGGATAAAGAACATTGTGCAAAGTTAGAAATATTTTATGCTATTAATGATTTGTTATCATAAACAAAATATCCAACTTTGCACAATTTTTTTAGCAATATATGCAAGATCAAGAAAACATTATCTTATTGGATATTTAATTCCAATGAGGTAATCCAGGTTATGGCAGAGTAGATGACAGAGAAGCTCGATTCATACTGGTATATGTTCGTACATATTGTAGCAGTCATTTCTATCTTGGAACCAAGATACAAGATTGAGGGGTTTATTTTTCATAGGAAATGTTTGATGCCATTAAATAATTCTTATATGATCTGTCTAATTATTATTAACTAAGATTGGACAAAAATTAGGGTCATAATAGCTCAACTCCAGCTCCATGTTTAAGTTCAGTTTCAACTTCAACTTCTTCTAAAACTAATGTAAAACCCTCATTTATAAAATTCTTAAAAAGAAAAAAAAGGTAGGACTTCTTACAAAATAATGGAGTTAGATAAATATTTGACTGCAGATAGTGCTACCGAAGTTTAAGGTATGGAGTTCAATACATTGCTATGGTAGAAGAATCACAAAAAATAATTTTTCGACTATGCAAGTAATTGCATGAAACCTCTTAGCAATTCTAGCATCGACTACTGCTTCAAAGCATACTTTTAGTATTAGTAGTCAAGTTATTAGTCCTTATTGTGCTTGACTTCGTCCTAGTAATGTAAAAACCTTATGTGTGCTTGAAGTTATTTAGATGATGAAGATACTGAAGGTAAACTCTATTCTTTATGATATATCAATTTTTCTATGTTTTATGATATTATCTTATCTTATATCGACTTTTAAAATTTTATATTATTACAAGTACTAATACAGAGAAGACTAGTAATTTAACTAAAAATACTTTAATAATATTAGATAGTGAAAGTATATTTAGTTGTTCATTATTATGTGATTAATATTTATTTGATGCAATTATTATTACATTATTAGGTATAATTTATGTAAAAATATTTTTACATGTAAATAAAGTGGTACAAACTATTGACGATCCAAATTATAACTATTAGCTGTCTCCTTTTCTCTACTATAGGTTAGTTATCTTTAATCTTTAT
Organism: Erythroxylum longipes; assembly: GCA_027563885.1. Classification (NCBI taxonomy): domain Eukaryota; kingdom Viridiplantae; phylum Streptophyta; class Magnoliopsida; order Malpighiales; family Erythroxylaceae; genus Erythroxylum; species Erythroxylum longipes. The sequence continues at coordinate 13,864 of JAOQMS010005669.1, forward strand.
TTTTGGAATTACTTCTTTTTAATGTGGTTATTTTGGTTCTTTATAATTGAAGTTATAATTATTTACTTGTGTGTTTTTATGCAAGTTCCAATCTATTATCTCTGCTTGTTTGCTCAACTTTAATATATGCACTCTAGTCTCCACTTTCCAACTATAATTGATAATTTCGTTTTCTGTATATTAATTTCTACCATACTGTCGTAATCTTATGTGTTCTTCATCACTAATATGTTTGTTCAATTTTAATATATAAAATATAAAAAAGAATGTATCATTAAAAATTTTAGATAATATTAACACAACGATATTCTTTTGTTTTGAAAATAAACTGATTTTTATAGTATTATTGTTTTGTTTGTTATTTAAATGAATGTTGCATTTCTCATATATAATATTTTGGTTCAATTTCTTCAAAAATAAATTTATTTTGAACTTATTAGTTTCAAAAATAAATTCATTTTGAGCAAAATTTCATGTACATTTAGTATGTATGTTTTTTAAGAAACTCATTTTCATTGAGCAATTGTGTTAATTAAATGAATGTTATATTTTTAATATATAATCTTTGGGTTCGCTTTTTAAAAAAATGAATTTAGGTTAAATTTATTCATTTCAAAATTTTGTGTACATTTCATATAAATATTCCTTTAAAAACTCATTTTTATTAAATATTTAATATAAATAATCTCATGTACAATCTTTTAATTCACTTTCTTTTATAATATTTAGTTTTAACTTATTCATTTCAAAATTTTATAAATATATTTTTAATAATAAACAATAAAAAATCGGGATAGTGCCTAATTGAGCCTTGGGTTCAGCCCGAGCTTAGATTTTACTCTTCAGGCTAACCTAGGACCGATATACCGCTAACCGTACCGACATGAGCTTTTATACTGATCGGCCTAATGCTACCCTTTTGGTATGGGCTGAGTAGTAAATAAGAAGCAAAATTTCCATCCTAAGAACCTGGTGCGTGTCTCTTTACCAAATACTTTCTACAGAGTCCCTTTTTCTAATGTTAATTTAAGCCTCCTAGGGTTTGTAGTGATGTTGTATTCTGATAGGTCTGTTTAAAGATGAATGACATTGACTTGTTCTAACTTTACTCTTTCAGGGAGGAAGACCAAAGATATCATGATATTTATATAATATTTATATAATGAAGTTATCATCAATAGAGCTTTTCACAAGTTTGACAGTTAACAAGATAGCAGAAGAAGAAAGAAGATGCTTGCTTGAATATGACTACTTGTAACTGCTGCTATTTATACTATACAACATATGACTTGGTTTACAAGTTGATCAAGTTTCTTCTAATTACTAATTCTGTAACTAAATACAAAATGCTAGTCATAAATTACAAGCCGCCATTACTAATTTTTGCTGCTACTATTCTTGCTACTGGTCTCACTCTTGCTATGGCTACTCCTTTTACAGAGCTATCTTATTATCGAGTCTTTCTTTAGTAGTACTAGTATCGCACTATCTTGTAGAGCAGTCATTGTTTACAATATGCTTTAAGAAAGCCATTCCCTGTCATTCCACGTGAATACCACATTGCTAATATTAAGTTTTGGATTACAAGCCCAAACCTATTTGGAACTGTCTCCCGTATGACTGGAGAACTTCGACATTCATATGAAATTAGACAATGACTAAGAGTACTTGAAAACTACAAACCAAGCTTCTATCACACTTGTAGCACGCAAACAACTTGGTATACAGTCCATAACCAAACAAGAAAAGGGAATTTGGACTGGATTGTCATGAATGATGATAGGAAAGGACTGAATACACGGTTTCCAGAACTCTGAGGAGCAGCAAGAGGACAACAGCTAGAAATGATATTAATGGCCATGGACCGTTGAAGTAGTCATGTCTCAATTTTGACTTCCATACATTCCATTTCCTACCACAGTACTTGTTCACCTTTGCATATATTTCTGAGTAGAATGATCTTTCATGGTAAAGCTTGACATTTTCAAGAAGTCTACTGAACATGCTTGCTGCCACTTCATCAACTCCCAACCAATTGTCGATAATTCCACTGCGGCAAAGCAACTCCACATCCTTGTTAGAGTTTATGAGGCAATCCATGAACATAGTATATTCAATGGCATGATATGTTAGGGATGTGATTCAAATCACTAACGGCAAGTAGGAAGTGGTCTTGATGAGTTTATTAATAAACCCCATGATTGTAGGGACTGTCATTAGTAATCCTCATTTTGTGGGAACGTTATCAAGTGTTGTTCTGTTTTCCAGGAGTTCAGTTATTTGAATGTGGCTATTTATTAGCTGTTTTGTTATGTCAGAGCATGCATGTTTATTGAATTATGGAATAAAAAAAATCAGATCACTTTGTTTTTACGTTGTGACATTCTTTTTCATACCTTTCAAGTCCTTTAAAGCTCTTTTACTCTAACATTTTGGTATCAGAGCCAGGTTATTATTTCTGACTTGAACAGCAATGTCCTCATTAAGATCCAACTCAATGCAGTCAATGATTCCAGTCTTCAAGGGTGAGAATTTCGATTTCTGGAGGATCAAGATGAGGACACTTTTCAAGTCTCAGGAGCTTTGGGAGGTGGTTGAAAATGGGTACAGTGAGGCTGATGATGAAGCAAAGTTGAGGGAGAATAGAAAGAAAGATGCAAAAGCACTTTTTTTCATTCAGCAAGGACTTCATGAAAGTGTTTTCTCAAGAATTTCAGCAGCAGAAAGTTCAACGGAGGCGTGGAAGATTCTGGAAACTGAATTCCAGGGTTCATCCAAAGTTATTACGGTCAAACTCCAATCATTGAGAAGGGAGTTTGAGACATTGTCAATGCAATCCAATAAATCGGTTCAGGATTTTTTATCAAGAACAAGAGCATTTGTTAATCACATGAAGTAGTATGGAGAGGAGATCACGGATGGGACTGTCGTTGCAAAGATCTTAAGAAGTCTTACTCCAAGGTTTGATCATGTGGTTGCAGCAATTAAGGAGTCAAAGGATCTGTCAGTCTATACTGTGGATGAACTCATGGGGTCACTGCAGGAACATGAGGATCGATTGAACAGATCACAAGAGAAGAGTGAAGAAAAAGCCTTTGCCGTGATAGATTCTACTCAAGATGAAGGGAGAAACAACAGTAGCAGTAGAGGAAGAGGACGTGGCGGTTTAAGAGGAAGAGGCAGAGGCAGAGGTTGGGTGGAGCAAAGGAAATGTTACACGTGCGGCAAACAAGGTCATCTTGCAAGAGACTGCAGAAGCAGTCAAGCTGAGTTTGCTGTTGAAGAAACTGAAGCAACAAAAGAAGACTTTCT
>JAOQMS010005689.1:0-17175 GCA_027563885.1 Erythroxylum longipes
TCTTAGCAAGATTTTATATTCACAAAAAGGATACACCATTCAACCCCCTTCTAGTGTATCGAGTTTCTTGTACGTAATGTCTATACTAACGTGTGATTTACTTCAGAGCTGCGGCTAGGTTGGCGTTAGAGAAAACAAGAAGAGACATGCAGGTAAAGAAGAGAGGAGTGAATAGTTAACGTGGACTAAAACCTCAAAGCTTATTTGTCCCATCAATAAATAGTAGTGAGGACAAGAAGCTTGGTGGTGAGTGAAGAGTAGCTATGGATTTCGGTAGGGTTATAAGTGTGAGGGCTGAAGCATTTTCTTGGGAAACCCATGGAAGGGGAATCGTCCCAACGCTAGTTTGAAGGTGACATCGACGCTGACGACCTGGGTTAAGTATATTTTTCAGTGTTTGTTGTTTCTTTCTCTCATTAGAAATTAATTGTGTTATCCTATGTTAATTGATTTGGGTTTTGTATATGGATAATCAGATTTTCCTTATTGTTTGGTTATTTGTGCATAAACCCTTAGGTATTGTGAAAGGATGATTTTAATGCATTCATTGAATCGTTTGATTGCATACCCATTGCTAGAATTTCGATATAATCTGTAATTGTTATGTTGAAATTCATGTGTAGCGATTAATGATTCGTAATCATTAGGGATAATATGACCTAGGCTAAATGACGCATTGTATGTGGTTGTTGCCTTGATTAATCGGTTTCCTAATTAATAATGCTACTGCCTAATTAAATATAAAGATCGTATCCTAGGTTATTCGGTGGTTAGGTTTAATTAATGATTATATTTTGATTAAACAAAACCTAAGGTAAAACTCGAGTTAATTATTAACCAACGATTAATAGTTGCTATAAGAGGTTTGAGAACAACAAATCATTGAATTATGCTTAATTAGGGTGTAGGCTGAGATTGAACCAAAGAACCGGATCCCTACTAAATTCCTCAATTTTACGATTTTTAGTATATTTTCTTTAATTTGTTTTTATTAGTTAGTTTCATTTTATTTTCTTATTTCAAAAATCCTAACACCCCCCCTCTTTCCTAAACACCTATTAATTTCATTTCATAAGCTAATCAAACACTCCCTGTAGGATGGACCTAGACTCACCACTTCTACAGTAGTAGTGTAGTTATTTTATTTTGACTAAACGTTATGACGTGCTGATCAATTTTGGCACTGTTGCTTGGGAGTGTGGTGTTTTAGTTTTTGTTTGTGATTTAGGTTTTTTGTTTATATCTGTTCATAATTGATTTCTTTTTAGTTATTTTGCGATTATTTCGTGATCCTTTCTTTATTCTGTCTCGTGTTTGTGATTTATTAAAAAAAATCGATATGGATGGAAGTAATTTCTTTTATAATTCATATTTTCAATTTTATAACAATGTTTGGACTGATCAACCTAACTTTTGTTATGGATTGGATAATCATCAGAATTACTTCCATGATAGTTTGCAGGACGCACAATAATTCTCATCAGACCAGAAGCTTCATATCATGACTCTGGTCTATCTCTAAAAGAATTGATTGATATAATGAATGCTAATACTTTGCAATTGCGGCAGAATACTCTACAATTACAGCACGATGGAGGGCAATTTCTAAAAACTACATAGTCTAACACCCAAGATTTGAAGAGCAAACACGACTCAGGTACATCTCTAGAAGAAATGCTTAATATTATGGCTGCTAACAATCTTCACACAGGATATGTAGCAGTTCCAATAGAATATGCAGCAGCTATTTCAGCAAACTGTACAGGAAATCCAAGAGGATGCTTTACAATTCCAGTAAGATGCATTGCCTTGAGAGGGAGATATCAATCATCTGGAGCCATAAAGCAAAGAGGAGTAGTCGTATCAACTTGAGGCGTACCCGATGGACGTTTGTGTAGAAACTTTATAAAGTATTGAGGAGCTTGTGAATTTTGAGGTCAACCCTCAACAAATTGCTAGTGTAGAAGAAGCAGAGGAGGAGCTCGAAGTAGAAAAAGCTATATCATTTAGCTCGGAGGTAAGTACTGAGTCAGTAATTATATTCGAGACTAACCCTTTACCTTTACCTAGCAGGTTGGAAGAATTAAATTAAAAGGAAAAAGGCGAAGAGTCGTTCAAATTATTTCAAAAGAGTGAGGACTCAATAGAGATCAAGAATCTAAAAAAAGAAGAAGAGCTGCAAGAAGTGCAGTTTTTAAGAGAACCGTAGGCGAGCGAGCTGAAGAACGAAGGTGGCAAGTAGGATGTTGAGTCTCCATACCCATTGGCGATAGTTTTACGAAGACCATCCTGGTGTAAGGAGGGCGATGCCCGAAAAGATGAGTGGACATTTGAGTATGATGGTGAAACGATGAAGTTCCATTCATCAGAAGCCTCGAGGCATCATGCTAATAAGGAGCTTATTTTGAGGGATGGTGCTCTAGGCTACTCACAGAGTTTGAGCATACTTCCTGTTGGGCTCAAGCATCCATTCAATAATGGATGATGTGAATATGCCAAGAGTCAAGCTTATGACCTAAAATAAGCGCTTGATGGGAGGCACCCCATTCGTATCCTTTTTTTTATTTGTGTTTTTCTCTTTTGTACATAGTTGTTGGTTGGTTTGCTTTAAGTGTTTGTTTGCTTTTTGTGTGTTTTGGTTGTAGGTGGAGGATGGGTTGCTATTCTTTAAGAAGGACGTTGTCATTTCTTTGCTTTCAGGATTCATATGGCCTCTTGAGGGGAGTATTCTTGTTTCTATTCCCTTTTTGTTCTTATTGGTTTTAAGACATTGAGGACAGTGTCCCATTTAAGTGTGGGGGTGGGGCCAGTTTTAAAGTTTTTGCTTGAAATATGATGAATGATGAATGCTGAATCATGAAATTCTATTATAGTAATTAAGTTGAGAATTGAGTTGTATGCTTGAATTTGGATTAGGCAGCTTGAGAGGAAGGTGAATCATATGGATTGATTGAAGTAGTTGGTTGCATAAACTTAGTAAATAATTTGATACTTGAGTGATTAGGTAATGTATGAATTTTTTTTATGGATTTTCATATAAGCACATGTGAGGTTTTGAGCCTATATGATTGCATTTCACAGTCATGCTATTTCTTTGTTGTATGTGAGGTTCCCCTAGGAAGATTACCTTCAGAACTTACATTGAACCGGTTTGAAACTACTAATTGCATGGTTTATACAAATGATTAAGGCCTTTTTTGTTTTGAACCCACCAAGTCATTTTTCCCTTGCAAACCCCTTTGAGCCTTTAACCTTGTTTGTTTCTGTATTAATCACCTTACATTGAAAACCAAAAAAAAAAAAAACCCACTAGCCTTACCTTGTCACAAGTTTAATGAAGTACTAAGTAAGCATTTAATGTCTATAATTGAGGGACTTTTGTTTTGTATTGTATTCTGAGATATTTTTAGAGGTACTTCTACTCATGCTTTGTTAATATATGCTACTATTGTTTCCTATTGCTTTTACTTTTATTCAAGTAAAAAAATAAAAAAAGAGAAAAAAGAGAGAAAAAGAAGAAAAAGAAAAGGAATAAAACATTAGTTAGTGATAAGTAGTTGTAGTCCATTGTATTCATATGTTTATCTCAAAATTTGTAGTTGATTATCCCTTTTACTTAGTACTTTGTGAACGCTTGTAAGTAACCCTTTGACACTTTTACCTTACCTTAACCCAAACCCCATTACAACCCAAGTAAAAGCCCTTTTGATCTATGATAACATGTATTCTACGTAAAGGAAAATGGGGGTATTTGCAAGCTTATGGTAGTGTAATCTCTTAGAGGGAGTCTTGAGTGAAACACTAACCCATCACATACTTGAGTGACATGAGTGAACACCGTGAGAAATTTCATCTTAAGTTTACGCTTACCTTTGATCAATGGTGTCTTCATTTGACTTTGTTTATGTGCATTGATGAAAAAATTATGATATATGTAGTAGCTTGATGCTTAAGTTGCCAATGTTTGAAGGACTGCATATACTTGATTTTCTTTGAAAACGAATTGATAGAATATTTTGGTTGTGTTTAATTTGCCGGAGGACAAGAAACAGTTCAAGTGTGGGCGTATTTGATAGGATTGAATTATCTTATATTTTCTTATGTATTTCGATGTGATTTTAATCCCATTTTCAAGGTAAAATGCTTAATTTGTGTTCAATTTGTGTTGACTTCTAGGTTGGATATCTTGATATATATTTGAGACCAAAAAGACAAGATTTTAAAGCTAATTGGAGCATAAATGTTTAACAAGGAGGGACAGCCCAACACCAAAATGACATCAGTAAAGAAGCAAAACGCATGGGTTTTAGGAGCTGGCAATGTGAAGGCAAAAAAGGAGTGTGTTGCGTGAACAATTAGCTAGGACTGAAAACCCCTGGAGTTTATTTGTCCCATCACAAAAATAGTGGAGGCGTGAAGAAATGGAGGGTTGCGGCTTGGTGTGGCTGGAAAAGAGAGAGGATTAGGCGGGGTGGCTTGAAAGAAGAAAAGTTGCGGCTCGGCTAGCGTTAGAGAAAACAAGAAGAGAGTTGCGGGTAAAGAAGTGCGGAGTGAATAGTTAACATGGACCAAAACCTCAAAGCTTATTTGTCCCATCAATTAATAGTAATAAGGAGAAGAAACTTGGTGGTGAGTGAAGAGTAGCTATAGATTTTGGTAGGGTTATAAGTGTGGGGGTTGAAGCATTTTCTTGGGAAAACCATAGGAGGATAAATGTCCTGACGTCGGTTCAGAGGTGACATCGACGCCGACGACCCGGTTTAAGTGTATTTTTCAGTTTTGTTGTTTCTTTCTCTTATTAGAAATTGATTGTGTTATCCTATATTAATTGATTTAGGTTTTATGTATGGATAATCAGAATTTCGTTGTTTTATTTTCTTATTTTCATTTTATTTTCTTATTTCAAAAATGTTAAACACCTATTAATTTCATTTCATAAGCTAACAGAACACTCCCTGTGGGATCGACCTAGACTCACCACTGCTATAGTAGTGGTCTAGTTATTTTATTTTGACTAGCGTTACGACGCGCTGGTCATCATTACCGATGTTGGTTCAAGTTCATTGGAATTTATGAGTTGGGTATGAAGATTCAATTTTTGGATGGGCTTAAGAATGTGGTTCTTAGCTCGCGTGGTCATGGAGTGAGTGGGAATGGGAACTGATTCAGTTGAAACAGGTTGTGGTGAGGAGGGGTTGGTAACAACTGTTTGGGCATCAGGAGGTGGACTGAAGGATAGGTTTGGTATAGCCGATGATGTTGAAGCTTCACAAGGGAGGTGCAGAGGGCCAACAACCTCAGATGACGGTGTGAGTGATGACTGGGGATTAGTTGACATAACTGGAATAGGTGGAGGTATCCAGGTATTAATGGGACTGGGTGGAGGACTAGGTAACGTACTAGACAACGAGGCATATGGAAATTAAGACGTAACAAATTTCACATTCCTAGAGACATAGATTTTGGCATTTGTCGGATCGAGACAATAGTATGCGTTTTGGGTAAGGGAGTAGCCAAGAAAAGCATAAGGCTTAGATCGTGGTTCTAGATTATGTGATGTATAAGGTTTAAGCCATGGATAGCATAGGAAGCCAAAAATTTTAAATTTAGAATAATTTGGTATGGTATGAAATACTTTGTGCTAAGGAGAGATGAGATTTAAGGTGGGTGTGGGCATTTGGTTTATGAGATATACAGTTGTAGCAAAGGCATTAGACCAATAGGAAATTGGTAAGGAAGTATGAGGGTGTAAAGCAAGGCCTGTTTCAACAATATGGAGATGCCTTCTTTCAAAGTTACCATTGTGTTCAGGTGTATGGGGTGGAGTGGTTAGATGTGTGATACTAGAGGTGGAGAGAAAATTGGCTAGTGCAAGGTACTCACTGCCATTGTCTGAGTAGAAAGTTTTGATTGATGATCGAAAGTGGTTTTTTATAATAGCTTTGAATCTGATAAAAACTTCCTTGACTTCAAATTTGTGTTTAAGTGGATAAAACCAGATATATTTAGTAAAATGACCAATGAAGATAACATAGTATTTAAATCCATTGGTTGACAAAATTGGAGAGGTCCAAACATCTGAAAATATAATGTCAAAGGGTGGCGTAGAGACAATTGTAGATTTAGAGAATGATAAATTATGACTTTTCATGTAGAGACAAGCATTACAAGAAAAATTATGAGGTAATGAAGAAGATAATCCTAAATGGTTGCTAAAAATAATATGTTTAATGATTGGAAACATAAGGTGTCCTAGTCTATGATGCCAGTCAAAAAAGTAATTAATGGGGAAGATATTGGCCACTCATAGACACCATCTTTAGTGTGTCCTTTCAGTAGCATTGTCCCTGTTCGAAGTTCCTTCACAAGAAAAAAATTTGGTAAGAACTCTATGGAAACTTTGTTAGAGCTACAAAATTGAGATATAGAAATTAAATTGTTTTGTTTAGAGGGTACACAGAGAACATTGTCCAATGAGAATATATTATAAGGAGTATGTAGAGAGGTGGAACTGGTGTGAGTGATGGGAAGATTAGAGCCATCTCTGATCATGATATCATCATTGCCTATGTATGGTGTATGCAGTTAGAGGTTGTTGGGGTCACAAGTGACATGGTGAGATGCGCCATTATCAAGAAGCTATAAAGGATTGGTGGAAGAATGGGTGGCAAGATGGGCGTGTGGTTACCATAGAGTGTTGGTTGGAGATGTGTTGGTTGTGGGAGAAGTTTGAACTGGAAATAAGTGAAAGGAAGGGCACTGTTTGGCTCTATGGCCTTGGAGTCTGCAGATTTGGCAGTAGTTAAGATATGGTTTAGGAGGAGGTCGAGATCCTGGTGAGGTAGAGGAACCTACATTGGTAGTAGCACATGTACGCCAGTTGGTATTGTGCTGAGGGTTAAACTGGCACCAATTTTTATTGGACTTGGAGGTGGGATTAGCAGTGGTTGGATATTGGTGATTCTCATCTTTGTTTAATTAAAGAGAGACTTTAAACGTGAGAAGCTTTTCATGAAGTTCTTCAAAGGTGATGGAGTTATCTCATGCTTGGATAGCACGGACCAACTCTTTGTAGTCATCACTGAGACCATTGAGAATTTTATCGGTGATTTCTTCTTCATTAAGTGGGGGCCCAAAAAGAGCAAGATCATCTGCTTTGGCTTTGATTAATTGCGTAAATTTAGTGATGGTTAGGGATACTTTGATGGTATTTTTGAGTTTATTTTTGACTTGTTTGATGTGGCCATGAGAGGGTTTGGTATAGGTATTGGCTAAGATAGTCCAGGCTTCTCTAAAGGTCTTGGATTTAGCAATAAATGGAATGATTGTTGGTGATAGGGAGCCAATAATTGCATTAAGGATCAACTAATCTTGAAGAGTCTAGAGACTATAATTAGGGTTTGGTCTGGTTGTGTTAGATTGTGTAATGGTGGCTTCTAGGCAAGGTTTGGAGCCTGGTCGGCTTAATCTGCAAGCGCACAGAGTCATTTCTAGTACCTACAAATCAATTATTCCAAGGTCGTATCCCACGAGAACTAAACTACTCACTACTAAATTAATCCAAATTACTTGAACCAAAATGACAAGAAATTTAAAAGATGATTGGATTGGAGTGAACAAACAATTGTGAAGAATGTAAATAAACAAATAAGGGAAAATTTGATATTTGAGACTTAGGGCTTCGAGATTCACCAATTTAAGAGATTGATCGATAAATTATGGAATTGATTGAATGACAAGTTATAATAATAGCTACACAAATTCACTTATATTCTCTCTAAAGACATACAAGAATACCCAACTAGTTAGTTATCATTTCTCAACGAGAAACGTCACTAGTCAAATTCATTAAGAACAAGCAACCCTAAGTTATCAAAGTAGTTTAGGATATCTCTATCTCTAAATCTAATGTGTTTATCTTCCTAATGTACAAATCACATTTCACCTCTCAGTCCATCATATGATTCCTAAGATTGCATCTATGGTGATCAAGCATAGAAACAATAGTGAAGCTCAAAGAAGATAAATATAACTCAAGAACTTTCATTCAACACCAATCAATCCATAAAACATCAATCAATACCCAAAATAGGTTACATCCCTAACCCTAAATGGGGTTTAGTTCCAGAACATAATAAAAGAATAAAAATACATAGAGACTGTCAACAGTCAAGACAGGGTAGAGAGAGAAGATAGAGAGAGAAGACAAAACAAGCTCGCTCCAATCTTCCTTCTTCCTCTTCTTTTCCTATTTTTGGTGCCTCCAATCTCCTTGCCTCATTTTCAGTGCCAGGACCCCTATTTAAGTCTTCAAAACGAATATATATAGTGTCTTGGGGTCAAAGAAACCTAGTTTTTGTTAAATAGGGGAATAAAAACCTAGCGGACTTAATGTCTGTTAGGCAGACCTTCTCGGGTCTTTGGAGCAGATTGGACAGTGAATGTACGTTAAGTGAACATGATTTCCATTAAGTGGACATTCACGAGTCTCATGTTCGTTTGGAGGGATATGATGTCAGTTAGGTAGACATACACTGAGCATCTTCAGAAATATGAACTTTTTACCCTTCAAAAGGACAAATCACTCCTCGGGGTCTTCATGAAGTTGTAGAGCTCAGAGTGCTCTTCGTAAGCTTACTTGAACGACTCTAATCTGACATCTACAATGAATGTTATATCTTTTGGCTCAAAATCTCTCCAATTATACCTATCAGTAGAGTTCAAATGTGTGAGAATAAACCAAATAAAGTGCATAATTCACATGAAGATAAGTCAAATTAGTTCTAATTCATCCCACAATCAAATATAATTAATTTGACTTATCAAATTCCCCCACACTTGAACCATTGCTTATCCCTAAGCAAAAACAAAAGAAAACTAATTACTAAATCCACAAATAAGATATTTATTCCACTTTCGTAGGTGCATGATGGCATTTAGCATATGCCACAAGCCTTTAAACCACTATGTGTCCATAATGGAGGAGTTATAGTCTCCTGAGGGTTTACTTAAAATAAACGATACCCACAAACATTTTCTTTCCATCATTCCACACCTAATCATCATTATAGTTCAATCCAATAAGTTAAAAGCATTAAAGGTATAAGGCTACATAATACTTCATAAATTAGATCACAAACAAAGCAACAATAAAACTTCATAATGCTTAAATTAATCAAAATCACAGGCCATGAATGAATCCTCTCATAAAACATTTACTTTCACACACAAGTGTTTAAGGGTGACTCTCAATCATCTTCTAATGCATGTCTCTTACCATAAGCTTGCGTTTTATCTATTTCTCCACTACTCCCATCTATGACATGTCCATGAATCAAAATGGTCTTTATTCCTTTGGTTGTAATGGGCCAAGGGGTAAAGTAGGCTAAGAAAGAAAGGATAGGAAGTCAAACATTCAATATTTAGTAGAGCAGAGCTATAGATATTACAATCATCATTGGCAAATTTTACTGAAAAATGGCCAAATAACCATAATACTTAGGAACTCCACCAATATTATTAAAATTTCCCATCATTCTTCACCTTGAGATTTGAAGTGAACATACCCAATTTTCAAAAACATCATTTAAATGCTAATTCTTCTTTTCTTCTCTTTTTTTCTTCTTTTTTTTCACTTTCTTTTTTCTTTTATTAATTTTTTATTTTAGCATGTTCCTTCAATTTCTGTAGAAAACACCCACACACTTCTTCCTTTGTAAACCTATCAATAAGACTATTGAATACACAACATTCATGGCTCTACTAACCATTGAACAAGGGTAAATTGGTTTTTCTTGGTTCATGGTTCTTTGGAATAGGTTTACAAAGAAAAGGTTCACATATAATCAATAGGTGTTGAATGAGCATGCTATGGAATAGGTTTACAAAGAAAAGGCTCACTTGGTGATGTTTTCTCATTCAATAGCATGCTCATTCTATCAATTTAACATTATAGCATCCAATTGTGACAAAGTTTGAAATCAATTTAATCATATTATACATCATAGTCAAAATCAATCTTACCCATAATCCAATTAACTGACTAAATTGGATTATAAAGACAATGAGGATGTGAAAGATGTATAAGTATGCAAAATTATTTAATGCAAAACTAACACAAAACAAAAGGAATTTTTTAAATCGAAATTGTATGATAATTCAATGCAACATTATACATGCAAAATCATCAATTTCCCACCCCTACACTTAGAATCAACATTGTCCTCAATGTTGGGCAAGATAAAAGAGAAAACATAATGAAAAGAACTGAATAGAGAGTAATGGAAAAGAAACTCCCTGAATTAACAAACTGCATTGTTATAAAACCGAATTCCGTACCTTGGATATCTATTACCAACTAAGCTAAGCATCACAAAAATGATGGAGATAGAACAAAAGATCCCTGAAATAATCCTTGCAATTATCCAAAATAGAAGAAAGAAAATAAAACATAGTGTCAGCTGAACATAAAGTGCAAAGGTAATGCAGGAAATTGAAAATGCACATGCACCCCTAAGATCCTATGGTATCATCTAGTCCTAGTTCGAAGTGGGTGGCTGTCGCTCCATAAAAGCCCTCAACATTGCTTCCATCCTTGTTTGGGAGTCCGCAAGATTTCCCACTTGATCTCGAAGTCCCTGGACTTCTGTGCGAACTTCCTGTAGTTGGGCTAGAAGCTGATGGTCCCCTTGGCCTTGACTAGTTTAGGAGTGCAGTGTAGCGGTTACAATCGGATTGGTCCTCGCGCGATGTGGATTGATCCATCTGTTTGGAGCAACTTCGCGACAATTGAATTCTCTCATTTTCTCAGCATTGATGACATCCACTTCAGTCGTATGGGCTACTTCTTCATTCCTACAAAGGACTTTAAGGTGCCCAAATGGCTGGTTCAATAGGACCAAAAATACAAATCTCTTGGTTTCAACTTTATGGTGCACTACTTGTGACATCGAGCTTCTGATCATTTTGGCAATCGCGATGCCCTAGAATTGGTCATCTTGGAAGAATATTTTGTCTAAAATGTATATCATTTTGAAGTTACCTCGAGTCACTAGCCTTCGGGATGACATTATGGGCAAGGATGAATGCCACCAATCTTGGTTCAATATCAACGGGACCGCAGTGCATGAACATACGCTGATTGGTGAAGCACATAGCTGCCTTAACCCCAAAACGAGTCATCATGTCATCCTTGGTCCATCGTCTATCAATGGAACACCTTTCCCTCTTATCAAAGGAAGGGACTTGACCTCCCATGGGTAGCTCCAAATGTGTACTAATCAACTGCTAGGTGATGACCACTTCTTTACCATTTACCCGAGAAACAAGTTCCGATGGATGCTTCTCTGTTGTCGCATTCAGATTGGCATAAAATTGTTTGACTGCAACTGGGTGGTAGGCTCCCTTCAGATCCAACAATTTACCCCAGTGGAACCTATCCAAGTTGGCTCTCACATGGTATGCTTCATCAATTCCTGCTTCCACAAAGAATTCTATAACAAACTTGTTATTCTTCTTCTTATCATACCAAGCCTCACATTGTTCATTGATGAATAGCACTTGTTAAAGCCCCGGTTCCTCTACCTCTTTGGCTAACCTTTTACCCCTAGCTGCTCTAGAGGATTGGGCAGTGCTCTTCCTTGCCATTTGCTTGAATCGTGACATTACTGATAGGTACACCACCAGTTATAATCTCAACAATGAAGGGTTAATGCCAAACACCTAATTACACCGAACCAAACCCAGTACGCGCTTTCAACCATAGTGTAACCATAGTTTCAATTTCAATACAACCCCAAACCTCTTTTAACACACACCAGGATTCAAGTTCGACAACACAAACCCGACACTTCAATGCACCACAATGTTAAACACAAACCTAAGTCCCCTTTCTACACAGCCACCAATGCAATAACAAACTAAATTTAACTTCAACATACCCCTAAATTCAATAATAACAGCACAAACCCGACATTTCAATAACCAAACAAACCTTTTGTCAATTTAAATTGCAACCACAAAGGCTCAAGCAACCCACACTTTTGGGGATTCCAAACATCAACTCAACAAAATCAAAATGTCACAGGAATATGGAGAGTCTTCAAATTAAAGAACACTTACCCAGCCCAAATTGAAGTGGAACGTGCATGGAATCATCCCTAAAACTTCAAAGAATCCCCAAAATCCATGAACATGCGTGTGTTGGCAGGTATTGGGGTGGGAGAAAGTAACCCACACTGATGGAGGTGATTAGGGTTTGAGTTGGTGGGTGTGGCAGTCGAAAGGAGTGGAAGAGGAGATGAAGGGAAGAAGAAAAGGAAGAAAATTTGGGTGAGAAGGTGATGAAAAATCACAGAAGGAGGTGGCATGAAGGAGGAGGAAAAAAAGGAGGAAAAAGTAGGTGAGTGCGGGAAAAAAAAGAAAAAGGAGTGTTTTTAAAAACAGAATATGAGCAATGTTGGAGTGTTTTTAAAAACTTTCGGGTCTCTTAGTGCCAGAATGTGAGTCATATCCGTTAAGCGGACCTTCTCGAGTTTCCTGGGAGTGAAATGCTCTGATATGTCCGTTAGACGAACCTTCTAGGATTTTTCTATGTTCATCTCACTTAATTCACTCCTATCTTGCCCCTTTTCAACTACTCAATGATGCCATAGGACTATATGCATGATGTATGAATGAAAATCACAAAAATATGAACAAAAATGGAAAGATTTACCTCCCCCACAAGTAACATGGATCTTACCTCTCGGATTGATACATCTTAATCATGCTACTCCTCATGCTACTAGGAGGTGTCATTATGGTGTCTTATATACACAAACCCTACACAACACATAATAGAATACAATAAAAAGATATGAAAAAAATGAAATAATGAAATGAATAAAACACACAAAGAGTTTGAAATGTTGGGTTGCTTCCCAACAAGTGCTAAATTTAATGTCCTCAATTGGACTAGGCTACCATGGTGTCAAATTTTGAATGTGAAGGTGGAAATATATCCAACCATCTCTCCCTTAAAGTAATGCTTAAACGCTGCCCATTGACCATGAAGGGTGATTGCTCATCCCTTCCAATCTCCACTGCTCCGCTTGGGTATACCTTGGTCACCACGAAAGGTTCGGACCATCTTGATCGCAATTTCCCTGGAAATAATTTCAAAGGAGAGTTAAATAGAAAAACCTTTTGACCGGGTTTAAATTCTCTCCAAAGGATATGCTTGTTGTGGAAAGCCTTGGTTCTCTCCTTGTATATTCTAGCATTCTCAAGGGCATCCAGGCGAAACTCAACTAGCTCGTTTAACTCCATTAGTCTCCTTTGCTCAGCCTTTCTAAAATCATACTTCAACTTCTGGGTTACCCATAATGCCTTGTGTTCAATTTCAACCGAAAGATGGCAAGATTTCCTAAAAACGATTCTATATGGGGACATACCTAAGGGAGTCTTATATGTTGTCCTTTATGCCCAAAGAACATCATCAAGCTTTAATGTCCAATCCTTTCTTGATGTATTGATGGTCTTTTCTAAGATTTGCTTGATTTCACGATTTGGCACCTCAACTTGCCCACTGGTTTGCGGGTGATAAGTGGTTCCAAAATTGAAATGACACCCATATTTTGCCAACAGAGATTTGAATTGATGATTTTGGAAGTATACCCTATTGTCACTGATTATGACTCTTGGAACTCCAAATCTTGAAAATATATGCTTCTTCACAAATTTCACCACGCTTGCACCAGTGTTGTTCGCCAAAGCTGTGGCCTCCACCCATTTGGATACATAATAAACCGCCCCAAAGATGTATTCATTGCTAAAAGATACTGGAAACGATCCCATGAAGTCCAAGCCCCATACATTAAAGAGTTCAACATCTAAAATCCCCGATTGAGGCATCTCGTGCTTCCTACCTATGTTTCCCATCCTTTGACATCTATCACATGTCATGACAAACGTTTTAGCATCCTTAAAAAAGTAGGCCAATACAAACCGGATTGTGAAACCTTTGCTGTCGTTTTGTTAGTGCCATGGTGTCCGCCGTAAGGAGAAGTATGGAAATGATACAACACTGATCGCATCTCCTCATCAGGTATACATCTCCTAATTATCCCATTAGTACACCTTCTAAAGAGCAACGGATCTTCCCAAACGTAGTTCCTTACCTCCGATAAGAATTTCCTTCTCTTATGGTATGAGTAGTCACTTGGAATAATATTGATCACTAAAAAATTAACATGATCATCAAACCAAGAAATATTTCCCTTAACAGACTACGAATTCTCATCAGGAAAGGCATCATTAATTGGTTCAACTTCCATCTTGTCCTCTTGCTCAAGTCTCAAAAAATGATCAATGCTCCACCAATGGCTAAAAATGGCCTTCCTAAGATTATAGGAACCTGCATATCGAAATTCATCTCAAGCACAATAAACTCAGCTGGAATTATAAGCTTACCAACTTTCACCAATAAGTCCTCCAACTATACCAATAGGATACTGAATTGATCTATCAACGAGTTGCATTGAGGTTGTAGTTGGTTTGATTTCACCAATTCCAAGCCTGTTATAAAGAGACAAAGGAATAAGATTAATACTTGCCCCAAAGTCACATAAGCATTGAAAAACATTAGAAGCACCCAAGTGACAAGGAATA
Source organism: Erythroxylum longipes (assembly GCA_027563885.1). Taxonomy (NCBI): domain Eukaryota; kingdom Viridiplantae; phylum Streptophyta; class Magnoliopsida; order Malpighiales; family Erythroxylaceae; genus Erythroxylum; species Erythroxylum longipes. The sequence goes on from JAOQMS010005689.1 coordinate 14,650, forward strand.
GTGAAACTCCCTGGATCCTTTAACTTAAGAGGTAGTTTATTTTGTAAAATAGAACTACACTCCTCCGTTAAGGCTACAATCGCAAAATTGTCTAGCTTCTTTTTGTTGGAGATGATTTCCCTCAAGAAATTAATGTAAGCAGGCATCTCAGCAAGTGCTTTGGCGAAAGGGATATTGATATAGATCTTCTTGAAAAGGTCAAGGAATTTCTAAAATTTGGAATCATCATGTTTCTTCTTTACCCTTTGGGGGTGTGGTATGGGTAGCACAAAAGAAAATTTTGAACTTGGTGAGGACTCTTTTCTTGGTTCGGTTTCCTTAGGCCCTTCTTCTTCATCCAGATTCACCATTTTATCATCCCTTGTTTCACTAATCTTATTGTCCTTCTCCTTAGGAATCACACCTTCTACCACCTTACCACTCCTCAAATGAATTGCCATACATTCTTGTTTTAGATTCACTTGAGTATTGTTAGGTAGCTTTCTTTTACCTCTTTCACTAACCTCTTTTGCCATTTGATTGATTTGCACCTCTAAATTTCTGATGGCAGCTTGTCCATTCTGTTTATTGCTTGAGAGCTAGCTTGAGAACTTTGATCCATTTTGCTCATAAGTTGAGCAAACATATCCTCAAGCCTATCTACCTTTTTATCCACGGGGGAAGGGAATTGTTGTGGTGCAGAAGATATGGATCTGAATACTGCTATTTTTGTGACGCTTGGAACCCAGCTGGTCTTATTGGTTTCGCAGCCCCTTAATATTTCCACGAAAAAGTTCTGATGGAACTTCCAACCTTCATTGTAGGTATTCGAGAAGGGATCAAATCTCTGGCCTTGTCTACCAACATAGTTCACCTCTTCCTCTGGCATTGTTGCTTTAATGTTCATACAATCAGCTGCTATATGCCCAAATCTACCACAAAGAGTGCAAGGATCCCTACTGGACTTGTTTTCGTTCATCAGCATGTTCAAATTCTTATTTATCTCAGCAACTTGATAAGCCATGTCAAATCTTGATCCCACTTTATTAAGAGTAGCGGCCTTGCTCCTTGTCACCTTACAATGTGAATTCTCTGCAACTTTCTTGAAAATATTCCATAACTTTTGCGAACTCAGGTTACTAATATTCAAACTAGCATTTAAGTCCACCAAAGTTTGATTGTGATAGGTGAGACCATAATAGAAGAACTAGGTCAAGGAGTAAGTGTCAAATCCATGATGAGGAAACTGGTTAAGGAGATCATTAAATCGCTCCCATACTTTATGAAAAATTTCTCCTTCCTTCTGTGAGATCCTTAGCTCAAGAGTTTTATGGGCTGGGTACCACTTCATCATGAAATTCTCCATCACCTTATCCCAAGTATCAATGGAGTCTACCTCCAAACTCAACAACCAATTTCTTGCTAATCCTTTTATGCAATAAGGAAAACACCTTAGCCTCAACTCATCTTAAGACAATCCATACAACGTAAGAGTTTGAACTGTCGCATAAAAGTCTCTCATAAAAGCTACGACATCTTCACTCAACATTCCATTAAATTATGGCAACATTGATAGATGAATCTGCTTCAGCTCATAATTCCTTACTGCCGCAATCAATTGAATGCAACAAGGGTTGCCAACAATAAACGACATCTGATAATCTCTAATTCTTCTTATCATAGGATTAACAACCACCGATTTTGCCTGGTTTCCTCCATTGAATTGTTCGTTCCCCATTTCTTCCTCTTCATCCAGAACTAGATCTTGATTATTATTTTCCATCGCTCTTCTTCTTTGGGTGTTGTTCCTTCTACAAGTGCGTTCAATTTCAGGATTCAATTCAAGTAACTGATTGTCGTTCAAATTTCTTGAACACCTTAAGTGCATTAAGCGCCTAAAATAGAACAAAGAGAAAAGATTTTAAGGGTGATTAATGGACAAAAACTTAAGGTCATAAAAAATAAAAAATTAATTAGAATTAATAGCAGTAAATTAAATTAGTCCCCAACAATAGCACCAAAAAATTAGTCGGCTTAATCTGCAAGCTCAAAGAGTCGTTTCTAGTACCTACAAATCAAGTATTCCAAGGTCGTATCCCACGAGGACTAAAATACTCGCTACTAAATTAATCCTAATTACTTGAACCAAAATGACAAGAAATTTAAAAGATGATTGGATTGGCGTGAATAATCAATTGTGAAGAATGTAAATAAACAAAGAAGGGAAAATTTGATGTTTGAGATTTAGGGCTTCGGGATTCACCAATTTAAGAGATTGATTGATAAATTATGGATTTGATTGAATGACAAGTTATAATAACAACTACACAAATTCACTTATATTCTCTCCCAAGACATATAAGAATACCCAACTAGTTGGTTATGTAACATCCCGTTTCTCAATAACGAGTTGAATTATAGAAATGGGTGCACGTGAGAAATTAGGAAAATGCGTCTCATGCTCATTCAATTGTGAACAGTGATCTGTGCACATGAAAAATATCTGTACATGCATTCATGACATTTTCCCGGTATAATTGTGAATAA
>JAOQMS010005700.1:0-17172 GCA_027563885.1 Erythroxylum longipes
CATGCATTCATCTTGACAGACAGAACATGAACATATCAGGATGATTTTAAATCATGCAAATATTCATTTTAACAAATGGTCACGAGCACAGCAAAAATGGCTTGGGTAAGTCCAGGTTCTTGACGCACCACACAGTTCCATTTAATGGTTCTGTGCAGCCGTAAACTTGGGGAGTCCTTGGAGGAGCTCCGTGCCACTAGTGGGCAGACGGGAGAAGCCTTTTCTTGGGTCAACATGCACGTGACTGTTCTTGAGGGACTACCACAAACCTACATAACACAAATTTTTCATGTTCTTGAAAATTTACTACTTAAAATGGCAGATCTTAAAAACTTGGTTTTTCTTTTCTGAAACATGGTTTTACAAATTATGCAACTTTTGCAAAAAATCATTTCATATGTAAAAAATGCAGCACATTTATGACACTTTGTGTCATACCAAAACAGAACAAACAAATACACATGTATGTTGAAATCGAAATCATTTAAGGAATCACATTTTGGCTTATTGCTTCATTATAAAACTGTAACCCACCTTAAGATGCTTGCTTCTGTGTCCGATTTATGACTGCCTTTCCTCTGTATTTTCTTGCCTCTCTTGTACCCCTCCTTGTTTCCCTTCATAACAGAACACAACTCCTATTTAACCAAAATATCCAGATTCGTCTAACTCATAATGTATATTCACCAAAATGACTTACTGCATATCTTTCAAGTAATGAGATTCTTACCTCAACAGAAACTCTTTCTTCCTTCTTTCTTTGTTACCTTATTGAATACACTCGAATTCTCTCTTAAGCTTTATAGTCTTTGCAACTCATCTCGCAACTCTCCTCTTTCCACTCTCATCTGAAGCTTCTCTTCTGTTCTTTCACTCCCATTCATGCTACCATCTGCTCCAAGACATGTCCACCGTACCTTACCCAAAAGTCCACTTTACCCTTATCATTTAAGCCATATACCAAAAATACCCTTAATTTCTTCTCATGCATTTATTCCATAAGCTATTAGGCTTAAGTTAATGGAAAAAATTTTCAGGGGGCCGACATTTTTTTTAGCTGATTGGTTATTTTTAGCTGTCAAAATATAGCAGCGTTTTCATTTTTGGCTGTTTACCGTCAAACAGCTAATAATATTGTTTGGAGAGTATCTCTTTCATCAGCTGATTGAAGGTAAGCAGCCAAAAATGAAAACGCTGCTATATATGAGCGTTTTCATCCAATAACTAAAATTATATGTATCAAAACCCAACTATAGCCTTGCCTAAATAAGGACATTCTTTCCACTTTTCTTCTTCCATTTATTTGTGATGCCAGCCAACCTTCAATTCTTCCGTTTGCGTAATTGCGTAATATTTTGATTTTTAAATTGTATTCTTAATTAAGTTCAATTAAGTACTACACACGTTATATTTTTGTTAGTTTTAATATACAACAATTTCTAGTAAATAGGACAACCTAGTTGAGTTCCTCACTACCTACATTTTAGGAATAATATTTATTCTTATAATTATTTTTATGCAGTTATAGGATAGAAATAAAATGTTGACCTTAAATGAAAATGAAAATAGAAAGAGTTGCATAAATTTCTCATAGATGATGAAACAGTACAGGTGAACATGACTTCTCTAAAATATAAATTCTTATAAGAATATTCAACAAACTGCTAAGATATGTAATATTTATACCCTTATATTTTTTTTAAATTCATATCCTTATAAGTCATTTTACACATAAACAACTAATACTAAACAGCTAATTTTACCAAACATCTCTAACAAACAGCTAATGCAATCTGCTGGTCAAATTAGCTGATATAATCAGCTATTGGCTAAGAGCTGATACAATCAGCTAATTATCAAACAGGGCCACTATCTACCTGAGCTATTAATGGAAACCCAAGAAGAAAGAGGAAAAAAAATCCTTTGATACTAGCTAGAGTCAAATTATGGAAGAAGTTAGTATAAGGAAATTTGGTAATAGGGAGGAAAACAAAATGGAAAATGCAAATAAGAGTAATCATCCTAATAAAGCTCCTTATATCAGTGTATAAGAGCCAATCCATAGAATACCTTTGAGTATAAAGTCATAAAGGAAAAGGATAAATTAATCCTATACATGAGGTTGTTAGGACTAATGAGAATATCATATTCTTGTCTCATAAAAAGGAAGAAATGTCTAGTTTGCAGAGAACAATGCTAGGGGAAAGTGGATTATAGACGATGCCTCTAAAGATTCCTCCTTAAACCCAATGTCATATCCTTATTCTAGTTTAGAATTCCTTACTACCATAGTGAACAATAGAGCTTCAGGTGCTAATAGGATGAATCCTAGTTACAAATAAAAGAGGAAAGAGATTGGTAAAACTTCCTAAATGAATATTGTTATTTAGAAAGTTAGATGTTATCCAAATAAACAATAGGTTATGAAGCACTTTTTAACTTAACACTAAAGTAAAGAGTTCCCAATTCCAAAATGATTGTATCATTGTCTCTTTTGATCTCAATATTTTCCAACTTCATTAGTGGAGTTGTTCAGACCAATTCATCAATTTCCAAGTGATAATAATCCAAATGTCAATTGTTCTATGATTTATGTTTCTAACTTAGAGTTTTATAGGAAGCAAATTTGGGAAGATCTAACTTCTCTAAGATTTGGCTCCTCTACTCTATGGCTATTATGAGGCAATTTCAAATTTACCTATATGCTCAAATAGTGAATATCTCTAATTCAAATTTGAAGCATTGTAATAAGGATTTCTCTAACTCATAAATAAAGAGGTTTTTTTTATTAATCTAAGGTTTATTGTAAACTACTTTACTTGGAATAAAAATAAAGTGAGAGATAGTTTCTTAAAAAAATCAAAAGCTTGACATATGTTTAGTTAACTCCCTTTGGACGTTTAACTTTGACCTTAACTTTGCTCACTTTAGTAATCCCCTCAAATTAGATCATACACCAATTGTTATTCAACTAAATTTGAGAGCTACTAGAAAGAATGACCTTTTCAAATTCTTTAGCTAACTTTTAAATGCCCCAACTTTCAAGGAGGCCACAATAAGAGGCCTAATTGCAAAAGTAGCATCTAGCCAAGCTTATATATGTGTTCAAAAGTTAAAATATATTTATGGTGAACTAATTTAGATGAATAAAAGGAACTGCAATCCATACTAGTTGAAAAAGATGTAGCTCTAGAGTCCTTTAAATTGATTCAACACAAATTGAGTAACAAACTACTAATAGGGCTCCTAAACTCCTAGACATAGTTTGCTTTTAAAAGTTATGTGAATTCCCTAGAAACTTGCATCTCCTTTCTAAAAGAAATATTCAAAAATTAATTGGTTAAAGTATGGAGATGGAAACATAAATTCTTTCGTAATTTGATTCAGTCTAGGAGAAAAATGAACAAAATAGTTTTGTACAAACTCCAAATGAAAAGATCATAAGTGATCAACTATAGTTAAAGTATATGGCTTTTAATCACTTTAAAGAATTACCAGTTTCCAATAAAGAGGTTAATACTTTATCTAATAAGTTAAAAGGTTGCTTAACCCATTCCATCTCATAGGAAGAAAGTGAAGTACTCATCACTCATTAAGTAAACAACTAGAGAAGAAATTAAAAAAGCCCTCTTAAAAAATCCTAATATTACCTCTAGTTTAGATTCTTTTTAAGGATAAGAGATCAATCAGGCTACTGAAATTCTTTAGAAGTGAGAATCTTTTGAATGAGCTTGTTGACATGTTTACATAGAAAAACTTCTTTACTGAAAGTTTACATATCATAACTTATAGTTTAAAAGATATCATTCTCACGAGGATTGTATAGCTAACCAAAAATTCTAGTAAAATTTTGTTAAGGTAAACAATAAAATTATTAATTAATAATTAAAATAAAAATACTTTATAAATAAACTATGAACCAGGCAGCAGTAAAATTGATTGATTAATGATAAAAACTAGGAATTACTTCTATCGTTATTTGTTTTCACCTACCCTCTTGGTTTAATCCTACTTGACCCTAGAATTCTTATAGTTATGATTACCCTCTCTTGAGATCTAATAAAGCAATCATAATAAAAATAGATAGTAATTGAGTTGTGATCTGTCATTTTATCAAAACTCTTTCTAACTATGAAATTGAATTTCAAGCAATCCTATAAATAACTAATAAATAATTAAGATCTCTCTTGAATTGCCTATTAATTTGATGTTTTTAGCTCTATTGGGGTACTAGTTCTAGCTATGTGATATAACATAAGAGAACCAGTTTAACCTCATTGATTATAAATCACAAGTATATTTATTAAATCAAGAATGTAAGTTCAACAAATAATTCAAAAGAAATTCCTAAAAGGGAATTTAACAATCCATTTATGTAACTATATATCCAAAGTTAATCGTCATTAAAATCAAGCAATAATAAGGATATAAGAAAAGAGTGTATAATAAAATCTAGAATTCTTATCTTCTTTGCATTGAGCCGAAAAATTTACAGCCTTATTCTTAAGTGTTCTACTTTGATCTCCTCCTTAATTATGATTATGCAGCCGTCAAGTGGTTTTTAAAGCTTCTTTATATACTATTGTGTCTTTTAGAATTTTGTTTAGGGTTTTTCATGTGTATGTCTTCCAAAAATAGTCCCAAAGTATCAAAAGTATGAAAAAAATTTGCATACCTGAAAACATCATGTAAGAAATGTTGTGCATGAGTCTGTCTAAACTCAGTGTCATGATTGTGAAAGGAGTTACAGGATCGTGCTAAAGGCTTCCAACCTTCTGCTCCCTTTTTGCACTATTGTGTATAGGACTGCACTATTATGCCTGACTTGGTTCTCCAACTTTTTCTTCATCTTTTCTTCACTTTTTCCTATCTCTACTTATCACCAAACATGTCAAACAATCCTTGAAACATATAATTAAAGGTAGATTGTGTAATACAACTTATCTAAAAATTCTCTATATGGATCCTATCTATATGTTATGTCTAGCTTGTAACGAAAATATGGACCACCTATACTTCAAATATAATTTCTCCGATATACTTCAAAATTAGATATTCACTCTTTTTAATCTTCACTGTAGTTAATCATTATAGAAAAATACCATTACTTGGGCTGCTAATATCAATTTTCCTATAAAGGGACCTAAACATATTCAAACTCACTTTTTGTGTATTAGTGTTTATGATCTAGCTAAAAAGGAACTAGAGGATCTTCAGAGATATCCTACTAGTGTTGAGGTCATTAGTCAAAGCTTCATTTAAAAGATAAGAGAAGTTAGCATTGTTAGAGACCTAGTTGCAACAATGAGCTCTGGCTTGACTAATTTATGGAACTTGGAATAGGTGCACAATGAACTCAACTATTCTTTCTCCTTATATTTAAAGGAATATATTATACCTATATATTAACATGTAGTTAATGGAAGTTAATTTACAACCTTTTTTCTTATTTTCCTAGCATCACTACTATTGCTTGTACTTCCTTGATTGTTTTGCTGTATTTTGATACTCCTTAGAAGCTAGTTTTCAATCAATGTTACTTTATTTTCTAAAAAATGCTTTAGAAAGAAATAAAAGAAATAAAAATAGAAAATGTCATAGACTTGATTTTATCTTTTTTCACTTGAAAATGACTAGTGTATGATTCTTTAGGGTGTTTCTCTCTTCTTTAGTGGCTAACCCTAAGTTTAGAATTAAAGAATATGAAAAAAATAATCCCAAATTCGGGTTTTCAATTTCTGTTTATAATCTGCCCCATTTGGAACACACCATTGTGTCTAATTTTTGTTGAATTTTGCTTGCATTCATACCTTGATTTTGGTTAGTTTTTAATCCAAACATGTGGTGAATTGAGTGAGAATGATGTGAATACTGCATGGATGTTAATTGGATTGTATTATGAATGTTGCATTGGACATTAGAGGAATTTTGCATAAAATTGAGTGTGGCACGTTAATTGCAACTAACAAATTGTGGCATGTTAATTGCAACTAAAAAATTAAGGTCACACCCGTGACTTGTTACATGGTCACACCCGTGACCATATAAGTCACGAGTTTCCATGATCATGCCCGTGAGTATATGAATCACGAATGTGCCATCATGGTCACTCCCGCGACCACCTTATGCACTCCCGTGACCCTTTTTTCTTTAATTTATCAAATTGTTACGTGCCATGTGTAGGAGGGACAACTCGAAAACCTAGACCTACAAATAGAAAGAGTAAGGGAGGTGACAACACACAACACTCTACTCTACGTTCCATCATTCTACACACAGAGACTTATTGGGTAAGATAAGAGATAGAGAAAAAAGGGAAGAAAATAAGAGAAATAGAGAGAGTCAGTGAAGAAGAGAGAAACATAGCAGAGAGCTAGAAGCAAAGCAAGCCTTTGACCATCTGGTGAGAACAAGATGAAGAAGAAGGCAAGAGCTAATGTGGGAGGCTTGAGAGGGGCAAGAGAGTACCACATCTCACTCACTCGATCCCTGTTTGCTTGCTCTATTATTCATCTATTTCATTGTCTCTTGTTATTCACTAAACTTGTTCCTTTTCTAGCTTAACCGATTGTTACTTATTTTATTTTCATAGTTCATCTAGTTATTTACTTGGTTTGTTGCTTAAATGTTTCACTTATACTGATGAAGATGGGATTAGAGTGTTTAATGATGATGAATCTTGTGATATTTGTGATGAGTTTTTTTTTTTAGAATTAATGTAGCTATTTTAGTTAACTATATATAATTGAGTTATGGTTTTGTTGTCTTATTTATTGTTGCAGTTTCTTAGCTGAATGGATGTAATGAGATGACCAAACCTTGCATCATTTTATTATTAAATGAAGGATCGAGAGAAGAAGTTTAATATGAAGGGAGAAACTATGGACGTTTAGGTTAAGAACTAGAAATATATTATCTTAAGTGATAATTTGTAGTTAGGTTTCCATAATTCATTTAGATGATAACTTGTTGAAAACGAAAGTTAGATTAGTTCATTATTTGAGTTGATTTAGAACCTAATTGCTAATTTTAGTAAAACAACTTTCCAATCATGTTCCTTTAATCATGAAAAGGAGATTAAATTAGTGAAATTAATTCTTAAGAGTCTTCCATTTCGATTAATTTATTCATCTTTGGCTCCAGTTGATTTCGTTTACTTTCCAGTATATTTTGTGATTTTTTTTAAAGTCTTCACTTAACAAATCGGGATAGAATGCTTAGGATTGAATCTGTTTTTATTTTTGCTTTTGTTCAAGGTTAATTTAAATGGACCAATTTCACCTCTGTGGTAGACGACCCTAGGTAACCACTACAACTATCTTATATACTTGCGAGGAGGATAACTTAGGTTTTTCTAGAACTTTTTAGGTAACATCAAACACGTATTCTGGGTTGTGGATCTTTTTTTCCCCTCAAACTACTTAAAATTAGAAAGTTATATTCTATCTCTTAACCTTCAAAGTGACATAAATCATCTTAATCAGAGTTTGGGAAAGAAAAATATGACCAATTTATAAAGAATTGTCAGAGTTATCTTACAAATCTTTCTGGAGAGGGATATAAGCTTTAGCAAACGCATGTTCTAGATTGTGGATTGTTTTTCATAATTTTTTATAATATAGTCATGGGAAGAGACACGAATGTGTCTTAGGCCATTTTCCTCTTCATAAATTCTCTTCACCATCTTTTCTTCCTCTAGTCATGTTTTAGTTCGTGTGTTTATCCTCATATAGTCAAGAAGATCAGAGGCAGGCATACAATCATATACTAAGATGAATTTAGTCCAAAATTGAGATTTCTTCCTTACAAAACTCTTTAATTATTCACATAATGCATCCTAAGGTAACCTCTTGAACAATTACCTAAAACACAATAGAAATCTTTAAAACCAAGGTAATTTATAATGAAAACATAATAAAATAATAAGGAAAATATATGCATTTTTATGCACATTAAAGAAGACATGTGATTAAATGCCTACGTTGAATCTTAGGGCTTTAAAATGGAGGAATACCTAGAGTTTTGTCACAGGGCTTCGAAATGGAGAAAATGCCTAAATTTACGTATTAGGAATTAAAATTAAGATAAAGTGCATAGATTTGAGTCTTAAGCATTAAAATTAAGATAAAAATCCTAGAATTTTTCTGAGGGCTTACAATCAAGATAAAATTATTAGAATTCGGTATTAGGGCTTGAAATTAAAATAAAGTGCCTAAAGTTAATCTTAAAACTTAGAACATAAGTTAAAATACCTAGTGTGAATCTTAGGTCTTCGAAAGTAAGATAAAAAGCCTAAAACAGATCGTAGAGTTTGGCATTATAATGAAATTGCAAAAGTGGAACTTAGGACTTAGAAAGTGATAGTTGTGCATTAGTGTGTGTTTTTCTAGGTATTTGACATGTGTTTCGTGCATAATAGGTTATTGTTGTTGTGTTTTAGGATTTATTTTTTTATGTTTTTGTTTAGTTTGATCTTCATGGTTATTTTTTTATGTTTGATGTTGATTTGGAGTAAGAATTGATCATTTTGATATAGGAATGGAGGGTGGCCACCTTTGCGATTAAGCTAGAGACCAAGAGAGGAGAGGAGAAGAGAAGTGGAGGATTTATAACACAAGAACCCATGATCGTGGGATTCATGGCAATTCCCACGATCGTGGGATGCCTAGCCCAAAGATACCCGCAGGTTTGATTTATTTTTAGTTTTTTTAATGACTATATAAAGACATAAACCCCTATGGATGAAGAGAGATTCAGTGGAGACTTACCTCCTTAAGTAAAACAAAGGTTTAGAGTCTTGGTAGAGGTAGAGAATCAAGGTTTTTCATTCACAATTAGGAAAAGAGCATCCCAACTCCAGATTTTCCAGATTCGGGAAAAGAAGAGGAGGAGTTTGATTCATTTAGTTTTCTTTCTTTTGCTCTTCTAAGATTTTTATGATGGATTATTTGATTGTTAGGGATGTTAATGACATCGTGAATGGATAATTTATTTGTAAATATTACTTTTAAACTTCTTATTGAACTCCTATTTTATTGATTTGAATGAATGATGTTTTTGATGAATGGTGTACTTATACCTTGCAATATATTGAGAGATTAAGTTGGGTAATTTGTGTAGGGTTGTATAATGAGAATTGGTACTCTATAGACCTACATTCATTAAGTTAATTGATTAGTTAGAGAGAGATCTTGGATAATTAGTTAATCACCCATATGAGAACTTAATAACTAGTTGAATTTGTGGATTAATTTTGTAGATTGAGAGATTACTTAGTCATCTCCATTTAATTTGGCTAGGGACAATTAATTACACCTTGAGAGAGGGTAGTTTATACATTAGGACATCTTAGGTGAGGCATAGTTCAATTAACAAAATGGGAGGGAGGTAAGACAAGGAAAAAGTTATCTCTGATTGTTAAAATCTTGAAATCCAAGTTTATGCATTTTTGAGTTATCATTTGTGCATTGTTAGTTTTTTAATTTAATGTAATTTCTAGTTTATTTCAATAAAAAATTTGGTTCTTAAACAAAGATCAATCTAAATTAAGTGGTCCCTAAGCATAATCTTTGTAGGATCGATATCTACTTTTTACTTTAATTCACGACCTGTATACTTGCAGGTTTGAGCGTAAAACTAGTAGTTTGTTTCACAATCAACAAGTTTTTAGCGCCGTTGTCAAGGATTGTTGGTTTAACATCTTATTTAGTTTGGAGTACTTTGATTTAAAAGTTTTTGATACTTTTCCTTGTGTATTTATAGGTTCATGAACATAGGGAGCATGTGAAGATCGACTAAATTTATTGAGGAAGAGTTATTCGATATCATAAGGCACGAACGAGAGTTAAGAAGAGCAAAGTGCCAAGACATTATATAAATAAACATGGCAGAAGAACGAGAGCAAGGAGGAATTGAGAGGACATTAATGGACATTATGAGGCCAGCTTTCAATCCTCAAGGAGTTGCAAGGCCAGCAATTCAAGCTAATAATTTTAAGATCAAGCCGGCACTTCTTTACATACTTCAAAGTAGTGTACATTTTTATGGGCTATCTAATGAAGATCCCAACGCCCATCTTGGAAATTTTTTGGAGATCTGTGACACCTTTTAAGTTTAATGGGATGTTTTAATGGGATATCTGACAATGCCGTGAAGTTGTGGTTGTTTTCTTTCACTTTGAGAGATCGGGAAAAGGCATGATATAACTCGCTCAATTTAGGGTAGATCATTACTTGGGAATAGCTAGGGCAAGAATTCCTTACCAAATACTTCCTGTTGACTAAGAAAACAAGGATCATAAAGGAAATCACAAATTTTCGATAAAGTGATGGGGAGTCTTTATATAAAGCCTAGGAGAGGTTTAAAGAATTACAGAGAAGCTATCCCCACCACAACCTTCCAAGGGATTTGCTTTAGCAGACATTCTACAATAGTGTAAATCAGAGTATAAGAGGAACCATAGAGGCAGATGTTGGAGGTTCTTTAATGAGAAAGACTATTGATGCAGCTCATGACCTTTTGGAAGAATTTACGAACAATAGTTGTATGTGGTCAAGTGAGAGGAGTAGATAGGGGCAAAAGGAGCAAAAAGGTATGATCCTAGTTGACTTTATTATAGCTTTACAGGCACAGATCACATCCCTTACCAAGCAGTTGAGCAACATGCAAGGAGCATCTTCATCTACGGTCAAAGCTATGCAATTACATTGTGAGTTATATGGGCAAAACAACCATAGCTCAATCAAATGTTTCTAGTTAGGAGCTAGTGATACAAAATAGGTAAATTACTTGGGCCAACCACAAAGAGGTAATAATCCTTACTCTAGCACTTACAATCTGGGGTGGAGAAACCACCCAAAATTTTCTTGGAGTACAAACAATATAGATAGTTAAGCATGACAGTAAGGACCTCTTAGATTTCAGCAAGATTGACTTGGATTTATGGAGAGCAAAATAGACAAGTCAATGGATGCTTTGGGGTTCGAATTCGAAAATCAAGAAGAGAACCAAAATAGGATGTTTTTGAGCCAGGAGGAAAGTCAAAAGAGGATGGAGGCAAAGTTTGATTAGATTGTTAAGGATCATACCTTATGCATCCACAATTTAGAGGTTCAGATAGGCCAACTTACTAATGGTTTGTCTTCGGGAAGTGTAGGTCACCTATCAAGCAATACTGAGGCCAACCAAATGGAACAACTCAAGGCTATTACACTTCGAAGTGGCAAGCAAGTGGAGGAACCAAGTGTGCAAAAGTATAGCCAAGAAAAAGGGAAAAGCAAGGAGATAGAAGAAGGGAAAGAAGAAGAAAGGCCTTACGTACCACCACCTCCCTACAAGCCTAAATTCCCTATCCACAAAGGGTTAGACAACATCAGGTGGACACTCAATTTTCCAAGTTTTTGGAGAAACTGAAGAAGTTGCAGAGTAATTTGTAATTGGTGGAAGCCTTGGAGTGCATGCCCAAGTATGTGAAGTTTCTTAAAGACACACTCACACACGAACGCACTTTAGAAGACACTCAAATAGTAACTTTGACTAAAAATTATAGTTCAATCATATCAAGCCAAATGCCTTCAAAACTACAAGATCCAAGGAGTTTTACTATTCCATGTGCTGATGGTGATTTTGAATTTTCTAAATGCTTATGTGATTTAGGTGCAAGTATTAACTTGATGCCTTTGTCTGTTTTTAGGAAACTAGGACTAAGAGAGGTCAAGTCAACATCCATGCTAATGCAACTTACAAATCATTCCATCAAGAGGCCATTTCGAATTGTAGATGTGTTTGTAAAAGTGGACAAATTTATAATTCTAGTTAATTTTATTGTGGTAGATTTTGAAGCTGATAGAAATTGTCTATTGATTTTGGTAGGCCCTTTATGAATACTAGTTGGGCATTAGTTGATGTGTATGAATGGAAGCTTGTGTTGATAATTGGTGATGAGCAGGTTGAATTTAATATGTCAAAATCTTTAAAGAAACCAATGGATGGTAATGTGTGTATGAAAATTAATGTTGTGGATGAGTATGTGAAGGAGGTTGAAGAGGAAGTTGATGAAGTGCACAGGGATGAGAGTGTGAAAGAAGAGGAATTATGTGAGGAATTTGATCTAGATAAGCTGAAGAGAACAGATACACCCGCACCACCTTCCATTATTAAGCCCCCCACTTTAGAGCTTAAAACCATACCTTCCCACTTGAGATACACCTTTTTAGGTAAGAACCATACCCTACCCATCATTATCTCTAACCAATTAGATTGCGAGATAGAAGAGAAAGTGGTGGAGACCATTAAGAAGAGGATGAGAGCCATGGGGTGGCAAATTTCTAATATTAAGGGGATCAGCCCCAACGTAGTGATGCATAGGATTAACCTACGATAAGGATGTAAAATTGGTAAGGGAAAGAAAGAGAAGGTTAAATCCAAAAATACAAGAGGTTGCGAAGAAGGAAGTAGTGAGGCTTTTGGATGTAGGGATTATTTGCCCCATTTTAGATAGTGAGCGGGTGACTCCAGTTCAGTATGCACCTAAGAAGGGTGGCATGACAGTGATAGAGAATGAACATGGTGAAAAGATTTCTACTAGGACCATCTTAGGTTGGCGAGTGTGTATTGACTATAGGAAGCTAAATTTGGCCACTAAGAAAGATCATTTCTGTAACATCCCATTCCATACAAAACCCTACGTTTCTATAATTGAGAAATAGCAATGAGAGAGTAGAAAAATGCGTTTCATGTTCATGCATAATATTAGTATACACACATGCGATTGTTGAAAATTGCACACATTTCAATGATTCTTCATGCACCCATTTGACATTTACCAAGTATAATTGATTCATAAAGGTGATTATATGGTGAATTGAGGATAATATATATCTTGAAAATTGTATAAGTATTGATTTAGAATTTTTGGTGAAAATTTAGTAAATTTCTGAAATTTATGAGTATTTTGGGACTAGGAACAATGCCAAGTGATAGGACAATTGATAAATATTAGTAAAAATAAATATCAAATGGCAATAGAAATTTTTGATAAGCGACATTAAAACATAATGATAAGTGTCCTTGAAAATTGGGAGATAATTAGATTAGAATTTGGAGACAAATGAACTTGTTAATAAAGAGGACCCATTAAAAACCATAAGGTGGTGACATTTGGTAAGTGACAATTGTCACTTACCTTGCCACACACCCATCTATGATATTTTCATTTGCAAGACATCTTTAGTTGTCTTTCAATTGGTGAAATGCTTTCTTCTTCTTCTTTGCTCACTTCTCCTTCTCCATTCACAATTTTTTTTCACCAACCCTACTCTCCACATTGAGTTGCTGTCATCCTCCCTTTTAGCTATTTCAAGATCATTGTTTCTTCATGTTGTATTCTCCTTGAAGAAGAACCTAACCTACTCCACCTTCTATAATGATGATCGTATGTTGATGAAAAGCTAGGGTTAAGTGTGTTTTGGAGATCTTGAAGTAAACAAGTATAAAGCATTATTCTTCATAATTTGTTGAATGAAACATGTTTTGATGATAGTTAAGAGTTAAATGATCATAAAATGAGGGTGTGTACATACTGAAATGTGAATGAGAAAAATGAGAAGGTTCATGTCTTGCTTTTGTATATTTGATAATCAATATTGCAAAAGTTATTGTTGAGATGATTTTAGAGATAGAAAGATCATCAAAATGATGTAGAAATTGTGTAGAAAATATGAAGAATGTGTGTATATGATATATTCTATATTTGGGGTCAATGATCAATCATAGAATATGATTTGTTTGTTATTGATATTGAGCTGAAATGGAAGTAGGAATGAAGAGGAAATAATAAGGACATAACCTAGAAATGATAGACTAAGCAAAAGAGATAAACTAGGATGAAAAATGTTGATGAAGTGTGATGGAATATGTTAGATGGAATGTTTTCACTAAGTAGGCATTTGTATTTTGGCCATATCTTGATCTAAAAATATCCAAATTAGATGATTTTTAATTTAGATTAAACTAGATACATATGGCCATAGTGTTCATGAAGGAATTGAATATGAATTCTCCCCCTAATGGTTTTGAAATTTTGCTTGAAGTTGAGTATTTGGTGTTGTTACAGTTTGAGAATAGTCTCTAGTATTCGGGTATAACTCGTAGGATACTGAACAAAACTACATTAACTATATGTAGTTAGAAACTTAAGACATATAGGAACATTTTTTTAGAAGAAGGTGTTGCCTAGACATCTCATTTTGTTGGTCATAATGGACATACAAAATGGACCTGAAAATAATGTTGGGAAAGCTAGAAAATGCCTAATGAAGGCAGAAACTTTCTGCCAACAAGTTCTATGATCAGGGGAAATTGTCCATGATTGTGGGAATTGGTTAAACATTAAATGTGCTTCTTTTATTTGTGGTTTGAAACAACAAATTATTGGGTGTTTTCTTATGATGCTTTTAGGCTTGAATGAAGCTTGAAATGAGCTAACGTTGATGTTGAAACAAGTGATTAAATGAGTGATATGTTTAGGATGATGAATGAGGATATAAATTAAGAATGGATTGTTGAACATTAGGTGTTCAAATCTGGAAAATTAGAGATGTTATGAGAATGAAAGTGAACCTATAATGGATAAAGTGATTCAATTAAAATGAATGATGAGTATTAAGTAAAGATGAATAATAAAATTGATATTATGTGATGTTATT
Organism: Erythroxylum longipes; assembly: GCA_027563885.1. Classification (NCBI taxonomy): domain Eukaryota; kingdom Viridiplantae; phylum Streptophyta; class Magnoliopsida; order Malpighiales; family Erythroxylaceae; genus Erythroxylum; species Erythroxylum longipes. The sequence continues at coordinate 14,706 of JAOQMS010005700.1, forward strand.
ATGCTAGAATGACCGTATTAAATGATTGAATTATGATAGAAGAATGACCAAGTTCTTTAAGGTATGAACCTAAGAATAAGCTTGACATACACAAATGATGTTGTTAATAATCAAGTGATTTGATTAAGGATAAATACTCAGAATAGTCAAATTGAGCATGCATTATACATTACATAAATACATATATGTATAATTAAATGTGTATGTGATTGTGCAATTAATATTGTGTGTATAATATGTGTTTTTCATAATATTAATATACAGGATAGAACGTTAGCATCTAGACATTTTTGGATCATGGAAGCTAATGCTAATATGGAGCAAACTGTAAGTCGACCTAGATGGTCTCCTCTTAATTAATTGTTTTGTTTAAGAATCTGTATTGAATTATTATATGATGTGAATGTATTCATTCTGGACATTGAATGTCTAAGGTGTTTGATGCATGAAAATCATTGGAAGTACTCATTGTATGTGAATTTGACTGAATAAGTGATACTCAACTTAATTGTTGAATGTCGGACCAAGGTTCGATGATAAATGTGAATGTGTAAAATTGAGCACAAGTGATTGATTGAATATATATGAATGTGATGCAATTCATTACATGAATGCATGAACAGATAAAGGCTATTGTGACTGGAATAGCCACCAAAAAAGAGCTTAAAGATTAGAAAGTGAAAAAGAGCTTAAAGCTCAGAATATGGTAAGAGCCTTTGGCTTCCTATATATAATGATCCCTATATCCCTAACGGATAAGGAACAGTTATTATAAGTTTGGTATCCACATTGGATATGTGACAGTTACAAGCACTTGGTCATAACAATAAGAATTGGAAGTGAGTCTCATGAGCACTGTATATATAATTGATATGCATGTTTTAAATGATCGAAATGAATTGTTTAACTGCTCTGAATGTGAAATGTGAAATAAGTGATCAAAGTGTTATGTGATGCTATATGATTATTGATGAAATGATGTGCATTATATGATGATATGAAGTGTATGTGAAATTGAAGTATGAACTATTGTGTTATATGATATGAGTGAGCCATCGACGGTGGTCCGTTCACTAAGTTCGCAAAACTCATCAAAATGGTAACGTTGTTTTTTAGGCTCAGAGGAGATACCCCATTAAACAAACTAAAATATAGCCACTAAAATCAAATAAGCGATAGAGGTCAGGATCAGTTCGCATCTACATTTGTCTTCCATTATTTTGTTTCAAGATTTGTTTTCCACAATTGTTGAAATTTTATATATATGAATTCTGTACAATGTATACTAGAATTCAGCTTGTAATAAAAGTTATGAATAAAATGTTTTGTATCTGTAATGGGCCCAAGTGACTACTAAAATTCTGATGATATGTATATTGTTCGTAACACTTGTGATTCAATATTTTTATGAATAAAATAGGCTGAAATTTATTATTGGTTTTCTGTAATATGCGTGTGATGTTTGAAAATTTTGTATTGAGTCTGACTAACCATCCTAGCACATCATCCTTGTAGAGTCTATTCTCAACACCGTCAGTATGTCTGAGGATATGCACTATAAGAGTGGGGTGCTACAAAGTTGGTATCAGAGCCTAGATTTAGTATTTTACATGGGCATTTTTCAAAATATGTGTCAAGGTACATGCATTTTAAACATGTCATATCATGCAGTGGCAACTGATCCCCAATCTAAGTTGCATCTTCATGAGTCATACGCATAAGCATTCGTTAAAAGGATGATGATCTTTTAGAATGTGAGAAAATGAAAATTTGTGGATATCTATAAATGAGAAATAGTATATGGTTTGATATGATAGATAAAGATTCACTACATTTGTATTTGTGGTTATATTACTGAATATGACATCAATATTATACTGTGGTGATATATTCTTAAATGTGATATAGATGTGAATATATTGTCATAGATTGATTGAGGAAAATCAAGGTTTTAAAAATCGGACCGGACTGGCCGGTCCGATCGAAAAAAGTTTGAACTGGCCGATGGTCCAGTTCGGTTTAAAGTAATAACCTTTCTATATTAAAACTGGCCGGTTCACTGTTGAATCAGCCAGTTTTGTTCGAACCTGTCTAACCGGTACAAAACTATAGAATTCGATCTGAGGAGGGTATTTACGTGGCTGCTCACCCTTTTAAACTATTCTCTCTACTTTCATCAAAACATGCAGTTATGCAGGTTCTGTGTCATCTCCAAATATCTATTCTTTTTACCCTATTTTCTTCATTGACTTGTAGGGAAGGTCATGTATTTGTTGCATTTTTTGGAGATAGTAGTTACAGCTGTTTTGACCCTGCTGAGCTTATCCCCTTTGATATTAACTCTGCCGAAAAATCTCTACAAACAAATTCGAGGAATTTTGTTAAAGTTGTGGAGGAGGCTGTGGATGAGGCGAGTAGGAGGCGGGGCCTTGGCTTGATTTGCAGGTGTAGAAATGCTAACAATTTC